>JAOTRH010287125.1:0-38754 GCA_034768845.1 Heliamphora exappendiculata | reverse complement strand
CCCCGTTGGCCCTCCCGGTCATCCCACCCCCCTCGTCGTCCCCTCCTTCCCCTCCCGTCGCCCCCCCCATCGTCCCCCCTCTCTCTCTCTCTTCCGTCTCTCTCTCTCTGATTCCTCCCGTCACCCCTGTCGTCCCCTTCTCTCTCTCTCTCTCTCTCTCTCTCTCTCTCTCTCTTTCGTCTCTCTCTATTTGGTTCGCGCCACACCCCAAATTCTTCTCTTTCTCTCTCTCTCTCTATATATATATATATATGTTACAAAGAGAGGAAGATGGGGGACAACTGGGGGACGACGGGGGTGGAGACGCCGGGGGTAGGGAGCCGAGAGTTTTGATTTTGGGGGGTGATTTTGGGATGATAGTTTTGGTCGGGAATGACGGTTTTGAAGCCAATTTTGTGGTTTTCGTTAAACTGAACGAAAATTGTAATGGTTTGGGTATCTTTGATGTTAAAATCAAATTTGATGGGATTTTAGTATAATTTTTAAAAATTACGTGAAAATTTTTTATTTTTGTCAAAAACATCATAGGGTCAGTGAAATATACCCAAATATTATTAATTTAATCTTATTAAGTAAATAAAAAAATAAAAAAATCCATTTAATATATATTTTATAATTTAATTTTTTTTCAAAAATACCTCGTAAACAAGGAGTCGCTACTAATTTTTCTAAAGGCACACACTTTTAGGTCATGGGACAGCTTGGATTGGGCAAAACCGATGGTGATTAGGTGTTAGACCTAATTATAATCTATAAAAGAATCCAGGTGCCCAAAAGGACCAGAACACTGTCAAAAAAAAAAAAACTCGGGATTTGTTTATTATTTAATAGGATGAGAGATTAGTAATATTAGAATTTTATATTTTTTTATGTATTAAAAAATTATCAATAAAATTATGTATATTGTAAAAAATTTAATTTATATTTAATTAACATAAAATAAAAAATAAAATAAGATTTCTAAAATTATTTTTAACTGTCAAATAACAAGAAAAAATATTCTAAAATTTAGTACTAATAATACTGAACCATGTTTGGATGTTTGCTTATTTGCTTATTAGTAAATAAGTCAACTCCCATTTAAGCAACCATGTTTAGGTAGATTTTCTTATTTAGTTGTTTAACTATTCAAACGAGTTTATTTGTTTATTTGGCTATTCAAACGAATTTATTTGGCTTATAAAACAGCTTATTTATTTATTTGATTACCCAAATAAGTTTATTTACTTATTTGTTTATTTGGCTACCCAAACGAGCTTATTTGCTTATTTACTTATTTATTTATTTTTTTATTTTTGACTTATTTGGCTATTCAAACGACGTGACTTATTTTTTAATTTATAAACCAATAAACAAATAAGCAATTTTGCTCAAACATGACCAATATTATTAAGACTATAAATGAGATATTAGTAATCTCTTAGGCTTTCTCCAGCCATCCTCTCTATAATTTAACTAAATAATTTTCTAAAATAGTTTTTAGAGAGTTACATTTTCATTTTTAACTTCAATCATACTTCATATTTTAAGGAGTCATATTTTTTTTAATTTTTAATATAATAATTCAAAATTTGTAACATTTATATTTTAACGGTCATATTATAACGGCTATTTTATTTTTAAAAAGATTTATTTAAAAATAAATAAATTTGAATATTTTTAAAATTTTAACGGTTATATTTTAATAATCATTTTATAACGGCTATATTTTTTGAAAAGAAATTTAATTTTTTCAAATTAGAAGAGACACACAAACAAAAAAAATACAATAATACTTTATAAATTTACAAAATAATATATTGATCCAATACAACAACATTACATAAACTTTTTAAAAAATAGAATAATACATTAACTAGTGATCACTACTAATTAAAACTACTACTTAAATTTTTTTGAAATAATTTTTATTTTCAAGTCTTGATAATGTTGTGCTTGCAGTGGATCCATACCAGTGGTATCAATTACCATTATTCTCTCTTCTTCTTTGATTGTTTTCAATCGAAGTTTTTCTTTCTAAATATTAATCATTTCTTGTTGGGTATCATATGCTCTTTGTTGGGCTTCATATGCTCTTTCAAAACGTTCGCTTTTTTAAAACTCAATTTCTTTTCCTTCTTGTATGTACTATTCTCCAAAATCACTGTAGTTTGCTTGGATAACATACTGTCACTAACATGTTATTTGTCTTTTTTGTTTCGTCCGCTCGAAGTTGACGTATGTATTGCCTGCAATGTCATTTTCTTCTAAATTAATTGAGTCTGGAGTCGAAGGAGAAGACATAGCAGGACTCGAGTTTTTTGAGTTTTTAGATTTTTTCTTTCCATGGTCCATCATCAACTTCAGATGATATTTCAACTCATGCCAATAATGTAGATATTGAAATGGACGACACAATAATTTTTCGTACAATTCTTTTACTTGAAACATCTAAAAACACACATAAAACAAAATAATTATGACATTGTAAAGATATATTCACTAGACAAAAAATATAATAATATTATTATATCTTGTCTTGCTTAGTGACACCACTTTGTTGCCTTCCTTCAATTTGGGTGTAGTTTTCACAGAATTTATTTACTTCTGGCTGAATTGTGCTCTAACGATGCAAAAGAAAATTTTAACTATAATAAGAAATCATTTGTTTATTTTCGTGAAAGTAGTTGTGAAATCTTCTTCAATATGTATGTCTTTTTTGTTGATTTTCTTGTACTTGATCAATACTAATGTCGAGCCATACAAATATAAGTAGAATATCTTTCTCAGTTGTGAAATTTCGTGATCGTTGTTGTTTTTTTGTAGTTGATTTATTTTTTAAAAATTTGAAGACGGTATCATACGTTCATTACAATATTGGTTGGCTTAATTATAATTTTCACTAAAAATTTCATTGTTAACGTCCGACTCTCTAGAGAGAAGATTAATGTAATATGCATTTTCTTGAGAATTTATCTACACAAATAAAAAAATCATAACTAATAATTAAAAATTTCAACAATTAAAAATTGAATAAAATTATAAACTAAGTTAATAAATAATAAGAAACAAATTTAAAACAAGGGAACAAATGCACAAATTAAAAACAGAGGAACAAATAAACAAACATATCAGCACTACACATTATCAGACCCCATCATCTTAAACTCACAGCACAAGTGCACAACGAAGAGGGATTTCGAAACAGAGGAATGAAGATGAGAGGAACGAAGAACATACAACGAAGAGGAAAATTTCAAAATGAAGAAGACGAATTTCAAAATTTTCAAGAAATCTCACTAAGAAACCAAGCAATCGACAAATGACGATGAGGAATTTCAAAATACCCAAGAACAGTCGAGTAAGAATTTCAGCAATTTTAGTAAATTTTTGCCAAATCACGAAGACGATTTTCAACAAATCAAAAAGGTATGCACAATACATGATCAAATACATAACTTTATAGAAAATTTCTTTGAGGATTTGAACAAAAATTACTATTTAGCGCCGTTGCATACAGTGATTTTCAAAAAAACGACCGTTGAGAAGCTCTCCAAATTTGTTCCGAGCTCACCAAAAATGGAGAGTCATTTCTGGCCTCCTTAAAATGGCGAGGTGAATGGAGAGCCTGTTGGAGCTTTGTATTTTGTGAATTGCTCGCCAGTTAATTTGGCAAAAGAAGCTTGATGGCGAGGGGGCACTACAAGAAAATGCACTTTTAGCAACTATTTTTGGCGATCAACATTGATTTAGGTCGCTGAATACAAAACTATTAGCCACCATATTATCGTTGGTCGCCGAATATACAAATATTAGCGACCATTATTAGTTGGTTATGGAATATACCACAATCGGCGACCATAGTTTTGAGTTTGGTCGCTAACAACACTTTTATTGCGGCCAAATCTAATATTAGTCGTCAAAGGTCTGGTCGTGGAATGAAAAAATAGCTGAATATTTTTTGGCGACTAAGGTTTGGTCGCCAAAAAAACTCATTAATTGGTGACCAAAAGATTTTTGTCACTACAGCTTACTTTTGGCAATCAAATTTACTTTTTGTCACTAAACATTTGGGCGCCAATAAAAAAGACGCGAAAAAAAAATTTAGCGCCTGTCACTCTTCGCGACTAAACAAATATTGGTTGCGCAAAAGATTCGGTGGCGACCATTTGACATTTGGTCGCCAAATGGTTTGGCACCAACTGCAGAACAGGCCTTAATGTGTACGATTGATTAAATTTTACATGTCAATAACATACTCCCAATTTCACTTCATTCTTTTAATTAATGAGTACAGTTGATCAAATTTTTCACGCCGAATTATAATTTAAGTGTTTGGGTAATAATGTCTGAAGTGGGAGAGGAAAGGTTTTTTTTCTCTTTCTTTTTAATTTTTTAGTTTATTTATAGTTTTGCTTATATGGATTTAGGAATTAATGGTGAAAAATAGATAATTTGTGATATATACAAAAGATAAATACGTTTTTCTAAAAATTAGAATTGAGATTTTAGTATATTCTCATAACTCACAATATTATTATATGTATAAAGTATAAATTTCTTTAAATGACGAGTATTTCAAAAATAGTGTTGTACATACCGAATATAGATACAGCATCAATATTATAAAAAAATTATACCGAATACTCCAAAAAGTAATCAGGTATGCTTTGGGTATGTAAAATAGGAATATTTTTTCATTTATTTTAAAATTTTGATACTAAAAATTAAAATTTTAGAAATAAAAATTAAGAGGATGTAAGTATACTTAATTTTAAGTTATAGATATGTTTAAAAAAATTCAATTTAGATAATTTATACTTATATATTTATATTTTTAATATTTTAAATTTTAAAATTTAAATTATTAATTATTCCTTTTAGATATAAAAATTACGAGGATTAAGTATAAATCTTAAAATTTAAATTAAAATATATTGTATTTTAGATTGTAAATATAAATTTTATTATTAAATTATCTTTGTTAAATTAAACAAATCTAAAATAGAATATAACTTATTTTAAATTATAAACATAAATTTTAGCATTGAATCTATTTTTTTAAATTAATAAAAAAATAATTCAATAATAAAATAGAATCTAAAAGGGGCGCGCCAGATAGAGTGACCTGGTACGTTTTTATTTAATTGATTAATTTTTTAACATAATTAAAATTTGTGATTTATTTTTTTGTGGGGTTCAAAAATTTAATAATATAAATTAGATAAATTTTAAAAGATTCAAAAAAAAAAAATTTCATGTCAGCCGAAGCTGAGAAGCTTCGGGAGAAAGAGAGAAACAAAAAAAAGAAATATTTTTATCTGCGGTAAGTCTTAACCCAAAATTTTCTTATGACAACATAATTCACTATATTAAGAGTAAGAGAGAGAGAGAGCACCGAAGAGAAAAAGAGAGGAGAGAAACTGGCGCACGACGTTATGTTGCGCTTGCGCCATCCTCGGCCCATCACTACAATCACCGGCGTCACTTTTCACGCACCCCGCTGGCAACCATATCATGGCCACCACTAGCAAACGTGTAGAGACTCAGTGTGCTTATTATTTATTAATTAATTTTATTAAGGTACTTAAATTTATGAAAATGGTATTTAATAATTAATGGCGTATGTTGTATGTAATTGGTTAAGATGGAAACTCGAGATATAAAATTGGAATTAATTTAATGATAGTTCGAAAATTTTAATTAAATAATTTAAATTTAATTTAAATTAAATGAGAGGAATTAAATAAGAAGGATTTTTATAATTAAGAATATTTGTGTATATTAAAAAAATATAATAATAATAATAGAATAATCTAGGAGATTTGAGAAAAAACAATTTTATATAATAAAACACAATCGAAAATGTCTTTTATATATTTTGATCAACGGTGCAGATTGCATCCCGCCTAAACTACAACCCATCTTACGGTAAAAAAACCCTAGCCCATTTTCTTCCAGCGTCTTCTCTCTCTCTCTCTCTCTCTCTCTCTCTTCCCGACGCCCCAACCAATACTCTGTTCCCAGACCCATTCTCTCTCTCTCTCTCTCTCTCTCTCTCTCTCATGAGTTAAGCGAGAGAGAGAGAAGACGCCGACGCCGCTGACTTGGCGCCTCACCGCCTCGCACGCCGCCGTCTTCGCGCCGCCGCCTGACGCCGGACTGCGCCGCTGTTCAATCGCCGCCGTCCACCGCTAAAATCCCGAGTGTCCCCGACGTCTTCGCCGCTTGCCGTTGCTATCACCGCCGACTGTCCACGCAACCACCGGTAAACTCATTATCTTTCTCTATCTCTCCTCCAATATCTCTCCTCCATTAACGACTCTCTCTCTCAATCTCAGTTTCTTAGGCAGAGTTGGGATTGCTACAGTGAGAGAGGTGAAGGCGACGGGGAGATCGACGGATGGTGAATCGGCGAGATCGACGGACGGTGACTCGGCGAGATCGACGGACCATCACGGTAAACTCCACCTTTTTATGTTCGACGAACCACGATTAATTTGTTGATTTTGCTTTTGATTGTTAATTTGGTCATTGAATTTTGTAGAGCGATTAATTTTGTAGAGCGATTAAGGGCATCTGCTTGCTGTTTACAATGTTTTTTGCTTTTGATTTTGCCTCGCTGTGTTCTGAAGGTATTCCTATTTATTGATTTTTCCTTAACTCTCTTTGTTTAATAGGCTTAAGTGTATTTTATAATTTTTCTTTCCATCTTATTAGTGCTATCAACAACGATTCGTTTCTTTTCATCTCTTTTCGTGAGTTGTGTTTTGTCTATTCATTTGATTTTGGAATTTTGTTATGTCTAAAAAATTATATATATATATATATATATATAACAGCTCATCTGAGCCGAAGCTGAGAAAGAGAGAACCGAGAGGGAGAAGCCAGGAGCGCGCGACGCGCGACCTGCTGCCACCGCGCCACCATCACCCCCACTCCGGCCATCCCCAGTTAACGCTGCCGGCGTCATCAGCTTCAAATTCTTCTTTTCCTCTGTTTTTACCTGACGTATATGGCGCACTCGAAAACATGGATGCAAACCTTAATCTGAAAATTTCTGGGTTCGATCATGAAATTGGAAGCTTTAAAGTGAGCTACATGCTAGGAGAGCTTCGAATTCGAAGCACCTAGGAGTCGGGCGTGCATTGAGCCGAAAAGCTAGGGTTTTTGAGATTTTGGGATTTTAGCAAAAATCGAAGTTTGGGGGCTTCCTGAGGTAGGATTCTGACTTAGACTTGATGCATGTACGATGACATGTGTTGAATTTTATGTAAGTCTTATGAAAACCTTTAGATTTGATGAGAGTTATCAAAACTTTAGTTAACTCATAAGTTGTTCGATTTGGTTTTAACTTAATCTAGATGTAAAGATGAAATTAGGGGATGTAATGGGAGCTATGAACTATTTAATTTTACTAATTTAAAGTTCTTGGATCGAACCAATAAGTTAACTTCAGATTTGGAAAAATTTACAAAATTCTAATTCGGTACATGTTCTAAGGATTTAGTTATATGCAGATTAGATGGATAGCTCGAGTATGGGGTATTTTGTGAGTTAGTTAATTGGGTATTGTTTGTGGTTATTGAAGATTGGGAGACTAATCTTATGGATTAAATGTGAAATTTGAAATGTTTATCAAAATGATCTAGTTAACTTGCAATTAGTGGTTTGGGTCATGTAATCGGAAGATTATGAAATTTGAAAGTTTGATGATAGCTTGAACTCAAGTGTTATGAGTGGTGGTTAGAATCTTGATTGAATTCTTGGTTAGATAGAAGGGTTTGTGAATGGTGAGATTGTATGAAATTGACCTTATGAACACTAAAATACCCATGGAAGAGTTGAAAATTTTAATTTGGTCATCTATGACTTGGAGATAGCTTCATAAATAAATTCAACTTACGAGTAAAAAATAAGTTAAATATTATGTTTGTGTTGAACTTATGTTATCAAGTGATAATACGGGGGAAAAGAAATCTACAAATTAAATTGTGAACTTTGGATACTAATGAAATAAATGGCATAAAAGAAGTCTGAATAATAATTAGATAACATGATTGAATTAGAATCCTTACAAAGTAGTTGAAACTAAATAACTTGTTACATTTTGAATTGGTAGTTCAAGTGAAAATGTAGAGGCCATATAACAAATTCTAATTACACGATGATTCACAAGATGGGAAATATGTAAATTGGGTGTGACTCTTTATAATAGGTAAGATACAAAATTGGGATATTGTTGAGCCTATGTTTTCAGATTGGGAAATGAACTCTTAACTTAAATTCTTTATTTACGTGATTGGGAATTGGAATCTAAGGATACTTAAAAAAAGTGATTGAATCTAAAACGCTAAGATTGGAATTAGGTATGTCATTAATTTGGATGGACTCTAAACAATGTTAAAAACTTGAGTTAAACAGTTTGTTAAATTTCATGAATGGTGATTGGAATGCTTTCTTTTCGGGGTGAATAAATCTAAAAGTTGTTATTAAGAGTTCTAATTCAAGTTTATTAAATTTAATTTGGGTTTCTGAAAAATGGGTGAGGCTACCTTAGTGGTTAACCAATTATAAATCAAACTTATTCCTAACGAAATGCACATGGAATGGACAAATTCAGAATTTCTTACTTAAACCAATACTAATCATGGGTTACGAAGCTTAAGCTCATGAAAAATGAGTTAACCTATAAATGTAAGACTTAGTTAATGTTATATATCACGCTTGAGTCAAGAATCAATTAAATGAATGTGATTTATAATGACTCAATAAGAAAAGAATATGAAATCTTATTGTTCGTATTAGATCTATTAGATATGTCAAAATCTTACTAACCTATAATTTATTTATTTGAGCTTGTAATAATTGAGAATATTACAATTTGAGACATAATTAGAGAGCGAAGCTATGTGCCTTGATGATTGGTGAACTGAGGACTAAATCGATAAGTTCTAAATTCGGAGTTTAGGTAGTGGTGGTTAAACAAAATTGGTGGAATACATGAACAATGATGTGGTTAAAATTACTTTTCATGTTAAAATTGAAAAAGATTGTAATGATTTTTAACGACAATTATGAGTTACTTGGTTTGATTTCACATTAAACGATATGGTTTATTATACTTGGATGAACATTAAATGTGCGGAGTATGAATGTTTACTTGAGGTGTTGTGGTGTGACCAACCTGTTGTTTTTAGTTGATCTAATAATAAAATTGAATTTTTTTTTAAAGGTTTGAAAATGGAACAAGAAGTCAAATAAAGAGTGTGTTGGAATAATAGATGTGGTGAAATGGGTTTTGGGATTTTGAAAATTGTTTGAAATTTTTGTTGAACTTGTATTTAGAAAGCAATGATATCAACTAAATTCTAAATAAGGGATTAAAAGAGAACATTACCATGGTTAAGAACGCGAAATAAGAAGACATGATTAAAACATTGAATTGGGAAAGCTCGGGAAAAATGTGGATCTTTAATGTAATCTCGGTGCATATGTTGGAATTTTGTGGTAATTCGATTTGAATTTATATGAATTGGATAAAGGTAGATGAAGGAACTATGAAACTGAAACGAATAGTTATTAAGTAGTTTGTGGTTGCTATTGTGAGTTGAGATTCAGGTTGTGTCTAAGTATATTATTTTATTGATGGTTAATAGGTTCTTCAGAAAATTTGGAATAGGTCAAAAAATAGAGGGAATTCTGTTCAAATTTTTAATTTTTTTAACACTTAAAATATTTTTTGAATTATAAGAAAACAATCACCGGTCAAATATCCACTTGTGTAATAAGTTTAAAACAACTAAATAAGCAATTAAAACATTTTAATTAATGTTTAGAATATTTTCAGCTAAAACCTAACCAAAACGTGTACGTCCATTTCAAGTGTGCTAGTATTTGTTGCTATTTGTCTCATTTCATAATTTTTTTATTTGGATGATTGAATTGTTATTTGGTTCGTTATTTTTGCAGTTGCACCATCTCCTTTAATCAGGCTTAATGCACTGATTCTGTCTATTCCTATTACGCAGACGAGTGATATAGGTACTTTCATCTTACTTTATTATATATTTATTATGTAATGTATTTCGAGTGTCTTAGTACTTTTTAGTTTTTGTCTCATTCCATAACTTCTTTATTTAGCTAAGAAATTAGTGACTTGTTTTGTTGTTTTTGCAGTTAAATCTTCATCTAAGCGTGTTCATGGATGTTCATGGACGTACACGTGAAAGAGATGTAAATAATATAATTAGATCTTTTATTTTGAAATTTTGAATGAATATTTTATTTTTTATTGAAATTTTGTATGGACATATAAAAGGTTTGCTAAATTTATGTACGTATGTAGTACTATTTTTAATGAATATTTGTGTTTGGTATAAATATTTGTGATTTGCATGGATAAATATTAAATATTATTTTATAAAAATTTTATATAATATAAAAGGTTATTGGGGATACTTTTACCAATAAATAAATTGTTTTGCGAAAAAATAAATTTTTAGCGACTATATTAATTAGTTGTTAAATGATTTAGGATAAGTTGTTTTTGGTAACCAAAAATTTTGGTCGTAAAATATTTGACTACAATATTGTAATCAGCGATCATAGTGAGTAGTTGCAAAATTTTTAATAGTATATTTTCAGCTATTAAAAACTTTGGTCGTTGAATCAACAATAGCAACTAAATTACATTAAGCAACTAAATTAATTTTGTTGAATCAACAATAGCAACTAAATTACATTAAGCAACTAAATTAATTTTGTTGCGAAATTATGGTAACAACAGCGACTAAATTATATTTTGCGACTAAATTAGTTTGTTGCGGAAGTGATGTACAATCGTCACTAAATTAGTTTGTTGTGGAATTAAGGTACAACATGAACTTAAATTATATTTAGCGACAATTGGTATTGGTCGTTGTATGTTACATTGCCGACCAAACTTGTAGTCGCAGAAATAAAATTTACGGCAACTAAATGAAATTTAGTCGCCAAAAACATTTAGTGTCAAGGTATTACCGACCAACGTGGTGACCAAAAAATTAAGTCACCAAAACATTATAGCGACTAAAAATAAAACTTATGCCGACTAAATGGTTAGTCGCAAAATATGCATTTTCTTGTAATGGGGTTGGAGTTGCTCTTAATTTTCAAACCATTAATCCAAATTTTATGATACAAACGTAGGACTCATAATATTAATAGAATAAAAACTTTCTGGTGAGACCAATCATGTCCTTTAGTCCAATTCTTCTTTTTCTAACCCATCACAATAAATAAGGCCTTAAAGAGGAGTTTTGAAATTGTTGAGAATTTAGTCACCAATAGTAAAATTTGTGATGTTTTTCAAATGTACATTTTACTCTCCCAAGTATATTGATCTAAGGGCATGCTTATTTTATTTTTTATAACCAAGTATTTGGGCTATCTTGTGTGCATCTTGATTTAATTTTAAACCCTAAAAGTGATGATCGATCTAGCTATCAATGGCTCGAAGAACTTAAATTGATGACCATTAAGAAGCAATCCAAAATTTAATCAACTAATCTAACCCCTCAAAGCTAATTTAAGGTAATATTTGATTAACTAAATTAGATATTAAATTTAATTACAAATATATGTTTGTAAAAAGCAAGAAGTTGTGAATAAAATATAAACACAAATATTCAATAACCGAACAAAATTTAAGAATAGAAATATTGGTAAGCTTCTTATTATTATATCATGTTTGTTTCGGGGTACTAAGGAGTCAGAGATAAGGAGTACGGAACATTGGGCCCATGAAAAACTTTTTTTTTTTTTTTTTTTGTATCACTGGATAAATATTCCACATTTGCATGGCGATATTTGTATTAATAGGTCATTAAATTTTGAGCTATTACCAGGATAACTAGTTCAATGTCCTCTTGTTATTATTGATATCAATTTTTAAATTATTATTTTTATTTATCCAATAACAAACAATAATTATATAATTTTATTTTATTCTTTATTTTACTCCAATTAAGCATGAACAAAATGTAGGAAAAGCTATGCACTTTTTGTGCAATAGCAATTGGAATAAAATTATAAAATTAAACTTACAAATCGTACAAAATTAATGATAAAAGTATATTAAGGCTAGCATATCACATTATGTCTTTAAGATAAATTCGTTCCCGTCATGATATTTACGGTGTTACGAACGTCTATCTCCCAAAGATAAAATAATTTAAATTTCTCAAAAAAACAGTGCAATCTATGGATCTGGTGAAACAAATGATATTTTGTACTCCTTATACATAGACTCGGACACTATGTATATAATGAACTCTATGTAAACTCTATATCTAAAATACAAAAGAGAATCACAATATATATAGAGAAACTTGTAATTATTTAGAATAGTCATTAAAAAAAAAAAAAGAGAACATACACCTATTCGGTGCCACCAAAAGACATCTCTCTATAATGATAACTAATAACTATCACATTCGACCAATTTATTATTCACTTTAAAAAATAATTTAAAATCATTTTTCAAACACAAAGTTTCTCCTCGGATATATAATTATATCTATAACCTCGTAATATAAAAAAAAAGGAGATTCGGCAATAGATTTCTCTCGTTATAAGATTTTAATACAATAAGAACAACCCTTAATATTTTTTCCTCAATAAATCCATGCGCCCCTAGTGAACTCTTGCTATTTTATTTCATAATTTCTAATTTAAAATATCATAATTTTTATTTTATAAATTTATTTTATATAAAATTAATTATTTTAAAATTCTTTTAATGAGGTCTATAATGAGGTCTATCAAACCAAAATTCTTCATGAATACTAAATCTTTTACAAAAAAGATAGGTAAATTGTATTGTTAGTGAAATTCTACTAACAATAAACTTCATTAAAAGTTTGTTCAGTTGTTAACTTCAGAACTTTGAAATTAGTTAAAATACGTACAAATTGATCTAAACACCTAGTTATAAAAAAAAACCAATAAACTTCACGGACATCGATAATTTCACCGCCCATAAAATCTTTTAAATGATAAATTCCACTGTCCATTGAATTACAATCAATTTTGTTAAAATTAATGGCCAAAATAGTATTTTTTTTTAAAAAATTAGTGCAATCAATAGGTACACCATAAGAGTTAACAGATTGCATGTCGTTTTAAAAAGGTATAATGCAAAACGAATAAAATTTCACTGTCGCTTAAACTTTACTATAACTGAAGTGAGAGAAAAAAAATTAATACTCACTGTTAAGAAATACTGCATTACTTTTAAAATATTCAATAATTACTTAGATCCATAGTTCTCTTTGCCATCAAGCATATATGGCCATGGCCATGAAAACCATCATTCTCCTCCTCTTTGTGTCACTGTCTAGTTGTTATGCAACAAACATGGCAATCATTGATTATAATTTAATTATAACAGCAAGTCCATTCAAAAATCAGCATGGCAAAGTGACAAGGAAGTGATGGCCTGATGGGTATTTACAGAGGATGGCTATGAAGCATGGGAAGGCAGATAACAGGGAAATGGTTCAAGTTCTTTAATTGAGGATAATTTGATCAGGTTCATCCATGGGCACTTGACATATTTATTGAATTTAGAGTTTGTGGCCATATATATATATATATATATATATATATATATGATGGTGGTGTTTAGTATTACTTAAATTAGTAGTTTAAAAATTGTAATCGTAACAAAAGTTAAAAGTGTTTGAATAGTAAAAATTGTAATATGTAACTGAAATAAAAAGAAAAATAATTATAAATTATAACAAAAGTTATAGGTATTTGTAAACCAATTGTAGCTTATAATAAAAATTACAAAAATTGTATATATATATATATATACTAAAAGTAAATATAATAAAAATTAAATAAACAAATAATCAACTACCCATAAAAAAACCAGAGGGAAATTCTTCATAAAGAGATGACCGGAGTCTCCATTGATAGAGATAGAGGGGTCAACAACGGTAGGGTAACCGTGGAGACAAGTGGGACTGTGGATGGAGGAATTGAGATGGGAAGAACAGGTGTCCCGTGAAGACACAGTTTGTGTTTGGCCTTTTTTTTAATTTTTTTTATAGGTTTTAAATTTTTTGGTTTTTTTTTTATAAAAAATAAATATATAAATATATAAATAAAAAAATTAATTAATTACAATAGAGAGCTAAATAAATGAGTTTTTAAAGAAATTTTTAAACAAAATTTTTTTTAAAAAAAATTAATCCAACCAAAAGTTTATAAGATGCCGATCTAAGGATAAAAAAAAGATTCATTAATTATTAGGTCAACAAAAACACTTTTTTATAATATATTTCCCGTCACTCTCTCTCACCATTTTTAGGACCAGACATCATCACAGGTTTCCAAGTTGAGAGAGAGGGAGAGGTTTCTCCTCCTTTGATGACAGGAATTGGTTCACTTTTGTTAATTTTGTGCTTAAAATAAGGGATAGAATTACACAATTACGGGGTATTTTAAGAATTAATATAGAAGCGATTACTAATTGTAGTACGAGATATGATTACACGGTTGTGGTATTTTAAGAATTACACAATTACGAGGTATTTTACATTTGGTAATAATTTTTACATAATTATGTGGTTGTTAAGGGACATGTGGTACTATGCCTTATTTTTTCAAAATAAGCTTATTTCTATGATTAAATTATTTATTTTATTATTTTTAATGTATAAATGATTTATGTAAAAAAAAGAATAAATTATACTAATTTTCTATGAAGTTTTTGATAAAAATAAAAACACATCTTCTGTTATGTAAAATTACACTAACTTTTTCTATTAGTATTATTGCTTTAACACCGTTAACGATAATTGTAAATTGACTTATTTAACCCTAACACATTAATTTTATCATCTTCTCTACATGCCATGTTTTTCATTCTCTAGCTCTACTCTCTCTCTCTCTCTCTCTATCTCACGCACATATAGCAAAAACACCATTACAACTATATCATTACAGTAAAAACCAAAACCCAAAATCGAACCCTTCAAAACCAAAGCCCCGTCGAACCCTTCAAAAGCAAAACCCCAAATCCCTCAAACACTACCATTACAGCACTTTTCGCCGCCATCCCACCACTTGCATTCTCTTACTCCTCCAATACAACTACAAGTCGGAATTGGCTGGCCAAATGACGTAAGTCATCATGATCACCTCTGGCAAGGGCGGCGTCAGCAAGACCACCACCACCGCCATTGTGGGCCTCTCTCTTGTTCGCTTTGGCTTTTTCGTCATCACCATTGACGTTGGCCTCTGCAGCCTCTGCAATCATTGAAGAAAAAGCCCTCGCTTAGTTTGTTGATGCCTTAACATATCGTCAAGAGGGTTGCCCGAATTTCATACTGATCGAATTAATTGCTTAGATTTGTGACTTCTTTGTTGAAAATTTGGGAGGTGGTTTATACAAGATGAAAATTTTTGGGAGATGAGGTGGGCAAAAGGGCTTGGCCTGCTTTCGTCGCTTTTGGAGTGTTTGGCCAAGTTTCTGTTAGACAATAGTGAATTCAATTGGCCATTATGCTAGAATTATTGACCATTATTCTAGAATTGAATTATGAATTTTATATGCAATTGAATTGACCATTTAATTGGCAATTGAATTTCAGAATTCATTGGTATTCATTGGCAATTGATTTTTCTGTTGTAACCCTTCATGAGAGAATTCTATATAAGAACTTCTCCTGTTCTCTAGTATTCTGCGCACAAAAAAGAGAGACATATTTTGCAAAGAAAGAAGGTTAGTGTGTGAAGATACAGAATACAAGAGAGAGAGAGAGAGAGAGAGAGAGAGAGAGAGAGAGAGAGAGACCATATTACAACAATAAGTTGTAAGAAAGAGAAAAATAGACGAGGTACGTTCGTAGCTGATCTTTGGCGGTGTTTCAACGTTCGGGTCAACCGTTTTATCCTGAGAGAGTGACGCTGGTGGAAAACCTATAACACTCTCGGTACACGGTGAATCATTCTTAAGGAAACTGCATTTGCAAGACTCGATTTGTATATTCTGTTCATGTTATTTTTTGCAATTTCGTTTTTGTAAATTCTGTTTATTGTAATTGTTGAAAGTTAATAAATATATATTTTCTGGACTACCGAGCATGTTTCTTATGACGTGATATTTCTCCCAACAGTTTCTGCTATTAGGTTTTAATTTATTGCTACTGATTTTAGTTATAAATTATAATTTTTTTTCAAATACCTATAACTTCTATTATAATTTTTAACTACTTTTTTTTAAAATTTTAACTATAAGTTATAATCTTTATCAAATACTCATAACTTCTGCTACAAGTTACAACCTATAAACTACTACTAGCAGCATTTCCAAATACTCCATTTGCATGCTACTCTACAACATCTTCAATTCAGACCCTAATCCCTAATCTATAATTTTTTAATCCCTCACCATAAATGTATCTGTATCTGGTTGGGAGTGCATACATAGATGAGAAGCCAATTGAAGGATGTAAAAATAGAGGAAATTCAATTGACAAGCAATGGAATATGAAATTCCATCACCCCCTTCTCTCTCTCTCTATGTGTGTGTGTCTTCGTAAAACCTTACTATTTTGACAAGTGCCTACCCATGACCATGAGAATGTAGAAAGAAAGAGGAAGGGGTAGGTTGAATTGCAGAGTATAATAGAGACTTAACAGCTTCTTCGAACAAAATAACACACGATATATGAGTCTAGAGGACAACATTAATATTTTATTAATTATTAATGTTAATATTACATTATCGGTAATAGTTTTTTAACAAAAAGAAGATAGAGGGGAGATATATGTATATTGTCAGATAAAGTCCTCGTCAGTGTAATTTTAAAAAGCAGATGGAGTGTTTTTCTTTTTGTTAGAAACTCTAGGGGAGGTTAGTATAATTTACCCAAAAAAATAAGTTGATTGGATATTATTGTGTTTGAACAAATTATGGCCCCGTTTGGATAAATGGTTTATTGGCTTATTTGGCTTATAAGCAGCCAAATAAGTAACGTCGTTTGATTTACCAAATAAGCAAGATTTAAGCCAATAAGCAAATAAGTTAATAAGCAAATAAGCCAAAATAAGCCAAAAATAAGCCAAAATAAGCAAATAAGCAAATGTTAAGCCAAACAAAATAAATAAGCCAATTGAGCGAAACGAAGTAGCTTATTTATGTTTTTTGTTTATTTGCCAATAAGTAAATAAGCAAGTTACCCAAATTGGGCCTATATTTGTGTTAAAAAAATAGATAGTGAAGTTTAGACACTATTTATTTTGTTAATAAAAATAAAACTTGTCAATATAGTTAATGATATTCGATCAACGTAATTTTTGCATAAATAATTTATATAGTTAGAACACTAAAATATATGATTTGAATCCTTATAAAGGACCATTTATAAAAAAAAAGGGACCTAATTAGACCCATTCACTCTAATGGTAAACTAAAATGTATTTTTGTTGAACAATTAGAACTATCCTTCACAATAAGGATGTCTGACATTGCTAAAATGAGTAGTTTATAAATTGTAATTTGTATTAGAAGTTTATAAATTGTAACTTGTATTAAAAATTGTGAGTGATTGATAAAAATTGTAACTTGTACCTAAAATAGAAGAAAAAATAGTTATAACTCATAGTAAAAGTTATAAGTGCTTAGAAAAAATTATAACTTAAAGTTCAAATTAATAGAAGAGAACTAAAAGCTACTTGAAGTAGCTTTGCCAAACACCCTAATATAATTTGTCAGTTTTTAATAGTGGTGTTTGACACTAGTGAAACTAATAACTTATATATTGTAATTTATTGTAAAAATTATAAGTATTTAGTAACTATTATAGCTTGTAACTAAAATTTTAAAAAAATAATTATAATTTATAACATAAGTTTGAAGTGTTTAAAAAATTATAGGGATAATTACACTTACCTCCCTTGAGATTTAAACTTATTAAATGGACCTCTCATGTGATTTCTAAAATTACACTGCTATCTCTTCTGCTTTGTTTTTATATTTTAAATATCTCCTTCCGTCAAATAACTGTTAAAAAACTTGACAAAAAATATTAACATTGTGAGACCCTGTACCGTTTTAATTTTCATATATATATATATATATATATATATGAGTGATGACGTATTTTTTCTTTATGTTATATATCATCGATGCCTGGTTCATGTTTTGGCTTATAGAACAGCATGTATAGATGTGTTTTAAACTTTCTCAGACCTTGTTTAGGCTTGTTGAGTTGGCCTTAGAACACAAAACCGAGACTCAAAATAGTATATTGGACCAAGCAGGTTCGGTTGACTGAACTGGTCGACTGAAGTGGAAACTAGTAGGTTAAGAACCTTGGGTTCGATCGACTGGAGGGCTTGGCCCAATCGACTGAACCACTTTTCTTGAGTTCGATCGACTGAACTCAAGGGTTCGGTCGACTAAACTGAGGCAGTTTGCGTTTATCGAGGCGCTTCAGTCGACTGAAGTGGCCTCTTCAGTCGACTGAACATGCTTTTTGGCGTGCTTATAAGTAGAAGAAGGGGCTGAAATGTTTGGAAAAGCTTATTTCTTTCTCGTTCTCTGCCTTCTCTCTACATATGTGACCTACCCGAGCCTTGTTTTCGACGATTAGCTTGTGGATCCTTACTATCTACGCTGTTAGCTTCGCGCTCATCCGGTCAGATTCTCGTTCTGACGTGGTCCAATTTTTGAGGCGTCGGGTTTTGACCCAACGAAGTAGGATTCTAGACCTACTGTTATTATGAGAGTGTTATATGTAATTGTATGCGTTTTCACCGAGTAGAAGTGCATCAAATGTCATAATTTCTGTTTAAACCTTGTTTTTCTGATAAAAAGTATGTTGTTCGCTTTTCTTGACTTATAGTACTGTATGATATGCGATAATATGATTTTGAAAGGATTTTCTTAAAAATGGTGGAAAATGATGATTTTTGACAGAAATCTCAACACTTGGTATTTTGGAGGTTTGGAGCTCGCTTTCGGGGTTGAATCTCAGGTTTTGAAACATTTTGTTGAAAATGGAAAAAATATTTTAAAAATATTTTGTTTGATCTCCATGTTGATGAATGGATCTATATATATGTGTATAATGTATATTTGTGAAATGATTCAATTTTTGAGAAGATTATCTAGATGTACCAGGATGACGTATACTTGGCACGAGTTGCCCTCGGTGAGAGTCCGAAACGTGCGCAGTGTAGGTACCTTTGTTATCATTCGGGATAGTTCCCGTAAAGAAGGTCGGTTTGGGTGCTGTTTTCCCTCGAGTTGTCGGGCCCGTAAAGGTAGCTTTTACGTCGTGGTGCTCCGTATAAAACTTGTCATTACCTAGCAAGCCTTAAGTGGTTCAGGACTAGGGTAATGGACAGGAGTCTATAGTTGCTACATTTGTCTGTGTGGCAGAGTCGGTACATAGGATCTTATCCTTCTTTTTTTCACGATGTACATTATGTGAGGGAACGATATTTTGATTACTGTTTTCCTTCAGCTGTAAAATGTGTTTTGCATTGTTTAAATGGTTAGTTGTGAACGAAAAATTATTTTGGAGGTTTGTGGGAAACTTGGAGTTTTATGACGTAAAACTTTTTTGGCTTGTGGTTGAGTACGCTCCCACTCTATATGATTGCATATTTCCTGCTTTACAGATTTATTGTATGTTTCTATTGGGTTTCGGCTTACGGGTAGAATTATTTGTAAAAACTATTTTCAGGTGATACTTTGGATGATGACCTTGAGTAGCTCTGGTGATGCTCGTGGTGGCGGAAGATTTTTGTAGTTTTTTCTTTTTGTTATGCCCGTTCCTGAAGGCAGTTCTGTACGCCATAAGGTGATATACTTATGCATGTTATATAGGATGTTTACTGCTTATGAGAGATTCACTTTGTTGGGTATTCTGTGATTTCAATAGGCGGATTATAATGTATGAAAATCTATATTTTCATATAAAATGGATGTTTGGTGGATTTTCACGTGACCCCAGGTTTTGGGGCGTGACAACTTGGTATCAGAGCTCTGGGTTTGAATACCTAAGAGCCATGGAAAAAGGGGTTTATCACCTGGTGAGGTTGATTGTGTATACTTGCTTGCATGTGTTTAAACATTGGTTTATCACCTGGTGAGGTTGATTGTGTATACTTGCTTGCATGTGTTTAAACGTTGGTTTATAACATGTTAATAGCTTTGTGAGGATGATAATTGTGTATATGTGGGTATGGAGGTGGAATCTCAGGATTGATAAGTCTCGCCTTCGGGCGTTTGGTTAAACATATTTGGAAGCCAAGTTAGAAGCGCATTTGGCCGACGTATTTTCTAGCAGGGAATCTGAATAGGTTATCCGAATGGACGAGTTTGTCTTGTTAGTTCTCCTCGGTATGTGAGACGTGTTAACATGATCTTATGTGGCTATGTGATAGCATGATTATGTGTTTCGATTACGTAGTAACATGTTGTAGAAAAGCTTATCCTGTTTATATTGCTTCCTATAGAATTATGTCTATGCGGGGAGCGTGGGGATGGGGTCGTGGCCGTGGTCGTGCTTATGTTTAGGTTTCAGAGGAGGGAGACGTTCATGCCCCACAGGAATAAGTAGGCGGTGCTGACGTTGTCCAGGAGATGCTTGCCACTATGCGGGTCATGGCAGATGCGACCAGGGCTAGTGTACGAGTTCCTGAGCCAAGGGCTTCTGTGGCTATGAGAGAGTTTCGGCGGTTGGATCCTCCAACCTTTGCTGGGGAGCAGGACCCCAAAGTTGCTACTGAGTGGTTGGAAGTGACCACATCTATCTTTGATACTTTGGATATCGATGAGGATGCTTTACGTGTAAAGTTGGCGGCGTTCCAATTGCGAGAAGAAGCTAGAGAGTGGTGGAAGTTTGCCAAAACCACTGTGGATGAGAAGTGAGTTGCTTTCACGAGAGTCTTCTTGAAGAAGTATTTCCTGAGATCTTCGAGAGATACTTACCGAGAGGAGTTCCTCTCCCTTGTTCAGGGAAATTTATCTGTGGTCCAGTATGAGGCCAAGTTTGCGAATCTGTCGCGATTTGCATAAGACATGGTATCGACCGAGGAGTTACGTACTCGGAGGCTTGAGAATGGACTTCGACCTGCTATCAAGGATAGGGTTGCAGCTCTAGATGTGAAGGTGTACATCAAGCTGGTAGAATCGGCTATCCGGGTTGAGAACTCGTTAGCAGACAGTCGAAGGATTAGAGAGAGCGAGAACTAGCAGGGTAGTGGAGATGCACAGTTCCAGAGGTGCGGGAAAAAGCGCCAGAGATCGTCTGGACCTAGTTCTCATATTGCCGGATCGTATCAGCCGCAGTCGTCTGCACCTACACTTTCAGTGACTTCGACAGAAAGGCCGGAGCAAAGAGGATTGATCTGTTATCGCTGTGGACAGCCGGGACATCGTTCAGTTGAATGCCCACAGAAGGGCCAGGCTCAGAGTTCAGCGCCTGTCCAGCCACAGGCGAGAGACCCACCTATCTGTTTTGGGTGTGGTTAGTCCGGGCATATTCTAGATCCTGTCCCAGAGAGGGAAATGTTCAGGGAACGACAGGAGCGTCTGTTGCTTCATCTATATAGAGGCGACAGGTTCCGCAGCAGCCTAGGGCTCAGACTTCTAGGTTTGCAGAGGGAGGTGCTTCAACTCAGTCTGTGAGGCAGCCATCGACTTAGAGTTATGGTGGGTAGACCAGACTGCCACAGGCTAGGGCTTATGTTCTTAC
This sequence comes from Heliamphora exappendiculata, assembly GCA_034768845.1. Classification (NCBI taxonomy): domain Eukaryota; kingdom Viridiplantae; phylum Streptophyta; class Magnoliopsida; order Ericales; family Sarraceniaceae; genus Heliamphora; species Heliamphora exappendiculata. The sequence continues at coordinate 17,011 of JAOTRH010287125.1, read as the reverse complement.
TGATCGCAGTGCTTCCAAAGCACCAGTTGCGTCTGATGCAGCAGTTACCCCAGCCATGATCAGAGGTACTCTTCTAGTCTTTAGATCATGGGCTAGTGTTCTCATCGATACAGGAGCATCACATTCATTTATATCATCTGCATTTGTATCTGCTTTGGGGTTGAAAATGGACTGGTTGGGTAGCACCTTGTATGTGGAGACCCCAGTTAGTGGGAGTGTGATGCTGAGCCTCATCTGTAGATCCTATGTGTTGGAAGTCGCCGGTCGTTGTTTAGAGTTTGATTTTATCATTCTAAACATGACCACGTTTGATGTAATCATAGGGATGGACTGGCTGACTACCTACCGTGCCTATATAGATTGTGAGCGACAGAGAGTGTCGATCTGTACACCGGAGGGTGATTGCTTCTACTTTGTGGGTGATCGGGATGAGGGCTTGGTGTCTGTACCAGGTGCCGCGCGAGTTCGAGGGAACTTAGGTTCTCTCTTTTCTGCTCTCAGATTGGATGTGCCAGTAAAGGTTCGAGGGGAGTTACCCTCCGTGGTGTGTGACTATCCAGATGTATTTCCTAACGATCTGTTTGAGTTGCCACCGAGCCGTGATGTGGAGTTCTCCATTGATCTTGTTCCAGGAACCGCTTCTATCACTATACCATCTTATCGCTTTGCACCTGTTGAGTTGTGAGAACTCAAGGTGCAGTTGCAGGAGTTGCTGGATAAAGGGTTTGTACGGCCGAGTACGTCGTCGTGGGGAGCGCCAGCTTTGTTTGTGAAAAAGAAGGATGGGTCGTTGAGACTATGTATAGACTACAGGAAATTGAACCAAGTAACGGTGAAGAACAAGTATCTGATGCCGAGGATCGATGACCTGCTTGATTAGTTGAGGGGATCGCGCTATTTTTCAAAGAATGACCCGAGGTCAGGGTATCACTAGCTGAGGATTAGGGACGAGGACGTAGCGAAGACTGCCTTTCAGACTCGCTATGGTCACTACGAGTTTCTGGTTATGCCGTTCGGCTTGTCGAACGCTCCAGCTACATTTATGGGTCTGATGAACCGTATCTTCCACCCCTATCTGGATAGTTTTGTTGTCGTGTTTGTGGACGATATTCTGGTTTATTCGCCCACGAGGGAGGTACACGAGGAGCACCTACATTTCGTACTTCAGCTTCTGAGAGAACATCCCTTGTATGCGAAGTTCGAGAAGTGTGAGTTCTGGATGACAGAGGTGAGATTCCTTGGGCACGTGGTGTCAAAGGATGGGGTATTAATAGACTCGACAAAGACTAATGCAGTGGCGGATTGGCAGTGACCGAGGAATGTTTTTTAGATCTTTAGTTTTCTGGGTCTAGCGGGTTATTACCGATGGTTTGTACATTACTTCTCTAGGCTTGCAGCACCGATGACGCGTTTGACGCGAAAGGGAGTCACGTTTGTATAGAGCGAGTCTTGTGAGTCAGCTTTTCAGGAGCTGAAGAGGAGACTAACCAGTGCACCAGTTCTGATTATTCCAGAGCGAGGTCTGGGGTATACTGCGTATTGCGACGCATCACTTGATGGTCTAGGCTGTGTGTTGATGCAGGGAGGCAAGGTTGTAGCCTATGGCTCGCGACAGCTGAAGACACACGAGAGGAATTACTCGACTCATGATCTGGAGTTGGCAGCCGTGGTCTTTGCTTTGAAGACATGGCGACATTACTTATATGGTGAGCATTTTGAGGTTATCTCTGATCACAAGAGCTTGAAATACTTATTTTCACAGAAAGACCTGAATCTTCTCAGGCGGCTATGGATGGAGTTGTTGGAAGACTACGACTTCGATTTGCAGTACCATCCGAGTTAGGTAAATGTTGTAGCTGATGCACTCAGTAGGAGATCTCACAGCTTATTAGCTTCTGTGGCTATGCGAGAGTGGGACATACTTGGAGATGTTGGAGATTTGATCTGTGTCTTGGGGAGACAATGGGAGGTGCGACCTTATATGCAGTTGCTTCACAACCCGCTTTAGTTGCACATGTGTTGGAGGCCCAGATGACCGATTAGGAGGCTCAGATGATACGGGACTGCATTACCAGTGGGACAGATACAGTAGGATGGGTGATGAGTTCATATAAGAGTTTGAGGTTGTTAGGGCGATTGTTTGTGCCGGAGTCGTGCCGTGCTGAGCTGCTACATGAGTTTCATCACTCACGTCTTATAGTGCATCCGGAAGGCACGAAGATGTATCGCGATCTACGCCGTCAATTTTGGTAGACGGGAATGAAGAGGGATGTGATCCGATTTATTTCTCGTTGCTTTATTTGTCAGCAAGTGAAGGTGGAACACCAGAGACTAGCAGGATTGTTGTAGCCGTTGCCTGTATTTGAGTGGAAGTGGAAAAATGTCACTATGGATTTTGTAACAGGACTTCCACGCTCGCCGAGGGGACATGATGCTGTTTGGGTGGTAGTAGATAGGCTGACGAAGTCAGCACATTTTCTTCCTATTCGAGGGAGAGACTCAGTGGACAGATTAAGCAGATTGTATATTCAGGAGATAGTCCAATTACACGGAGTGTCGTTGACTATTGTTTCTGATCGAGATCCACGCTTTACGTCACGCTTTTGGCAGAGTTTCCAGGTGGCTTTGGGGACATGCTTGACTTTTAGTACAGCTTTTCATCCTCAGACCGACGGTCAGTCTGAGTGGACCATTAAGATTTTAGAGGACATGCTGAGAGCCAGTGCACTTGATTTTTGGGGTTCTTGGGAGGATCATTTATCATTGGTAGAGTTTGCATACAACAACAGCTATCAATCTAGTATTGGGATGGCACCGTATGAGGCTCTGTATGGTAGGCTGTGTAGATCGCCTGTGTGTTGGATAGAGGCGGGAGAGACCGCTGTTTTGGGACCTGACTTGGTGCGGGAAACGACAGAGGTGATTACAGTGATTCGTCAGCGACTGGTAACAGCTTAGAGCCGCCAGAAGAGTTATGCTGATCGGATGAGGAGACCGTTAGAGTTTTTCGTGGGAGACCATGTGTTTCTGAAGGTCTCTCCACGTAGATGGGTGATGAGATTTGGTCGTAGCAGAAAGCAGTTACCATGCTTTATTGGACTGCTCGAGATCTTGGAAAGGATTGGGGCGGTAGCATATCGTCTGGCCTTTCCGCCTCTGTTAGCATCTGTACATAACGTCTTTCACGTTTTGATGCTTCAGAGATACGAGCCCGATCCTTCACATGTATTAGATTGGACTGAGTTGCGGGTTACTGAGGATGTCACATATGAGGAATGCCCGGTGAGGATTCTGGATATGAAGGAACAGGTGTTGCGGGGGAGAACGATTGCTTATGTCAAAGTTCAGTGGCATCATTACGGGATTGAGGAAGCGACTTGGGAGCTTAAGTCTGGAATGTGCGTTAGATACCCAGACCTGTTTATCTCGTGACCTTGTAGTGAATTTCGAGGGCAAAATTCCTTAAGGGGGGAGAGTTGTGAGACTCTATACCATTTTAATTTTCATATATATATGAGTGATGACGTGTTTTTCCTTTATATTAAATATCATCAATGCTTGGTTCATGTTTTGACTTATAGAACAACATGTATAGATGTGTTTTAAGTTTTCTCGGACCTTATTTAGACTTGTTAGGTTGGCCTTAGAACACAAAATCGAGCCTCAAAATAGTATGTTGGATCAAGCAGGTTCGGTCGACTGAACTGGTGAGTTCAGTCGACTGAAGTGGAAACCAGTAGGTTAAGAACCTTGGGTTCGGTCGACTGGAGGGCTTGGCCCAGTCAATTGAACCACTTTTCTTGAGTTCGATCGACTGAACTCAAGGGTTCGGTCGACTGAATTGAGGCAGTTTGCGTTTTTCGAGGTGCTTCGGTCGGCTGAAATGGCCTCTTCAGTCGACTGAACAGGCTTTTTGGCGTGCTTATAAGTAGAAGTAGGGGCTGAAATGTTTGGAAAATCTTATTTCTTTCTCGTTCTCTGCCTTCTCTTTACATATGTGACCTACCCGAGCCTTGTATTCGACGATCAGCTTGTGGATCCGTACTATCTACGATGTTAGCTTCGCGCTCATCCGATCAGATTCTCGTTCCGACGAGGTCCAATTTTTGAGGCGTCAAGTTTTGACCCAACGAGGTAAGATTCTAGACCTACTGCTGTTATGAGAGTGTTATATGTAATTGTATGTGTTTTCACCAGGTAGAAATGCATCAAATGTCATAGTTTCTGTTTAAGTCTTGTTTTTATGACAGAAAGCATGTTGTTCGTTTTTCTTGGCTTATAGTACTGTATGACATGTGGAATATGATTTTCAAAGAGTTTTTTTGAAAACAGTGAAAAATGATGGTTTTTGACAGAAATCTCAACACTTGGTGTTTTGGAGGTTTGGAGCTCGCTTTAGAGGCTGAGTCTCAGGTTTTGAAACGTTTTGTTGAAAACGAAAAAAAATATTTTGAAAGTATTTTGTTTGATCTCCATGTTGATAGATGGATATATATATGTGTATAATATATATTTGTGAAATGATTCGATTTGTGAGAAGATTATCTAGATGTACCAGAATGACGTATATTTGGCACGAGTTGTCCTCGGTGAGAGTCTGGAACGTGCGCAGTGTAGGTACATTTGTTATCATTCGAGATAGTTCCTGTAAAGAAGGTCGATTTGGGTGCTCTTTTCCTTCTGGCTGTCGAGCCCGTAAAGTTAGATTTTACGTCGTGGTGCTCCGTATACAATTTGTCATTACCTAGCAGGCCTTAAGTGGTTCAAGACTAGGGTAATGGACAAGAGTCTATAGTTGCTATCTTTTTCTGTGTGACAAAGTCGGTACATATGATCTTATCCTTCTTTTTTTCATGATGTACATTCTGTGAGGGAACGATGTTTTGATTACTGTTTTTCTTCAGCTGAAAAATGTGTTTTGCATTGTTTAAATACTTAGCTGTGAAGGAAAAACTATTTTAGAGGTTTGTGGGAAACTTGAGATTTTATGACGTAAAACCTTTTTGGCTTGTGGTTGATACGCTCCCACTTTATATGATTGCATATTTTCTGCTTTACAGTTTTATTATCTGTTTCTATTGGATTTTGACTCACGGGTGGAATTTTTTGTAAAAACTATTTTCGGGTGATGCTTTGGATGATGACCTTGAGTAGCTCTGGTGATGCCCGTGGTGGCAGAAGACTTTTGTAGTTTTTTCTTTTTGGTATGCCTGTTTCTGTAGGTAGTTCTGTACACCATAAGGCGATATACTTATGCATGTTATACAAGATGTTTACTACTTATGAGAGATTCACTTTGTTGGGTATTCTGTGATTTCAACAGGCGGATTATAATGTATGAAAACTTATATTTTCATATAAAATGGGTGTTTAGTAGATTTTCACGTAACCCCAGATTTTGGGGCGTGACAAACATCAACAATTATTTTACATTATTTCAAATTTTACCTTTATTTAAAAATAGAGAAAGAATTGTAAACCTCTTTTTTCACTCACACACTCTCTCTCTCCCTCTCTCTCTCTCCAACTACCATTACAAACTAAACCTCCTCTATTTTTCTTTTTCGCTTGAGTAGAAAACCAGCGCGGGGGAGGAAGCCCTGAACCAGGCCACACCACCCACGCTTCTGCCAAACCACCGCCGAGCATCACACACTGCTTCCGACACTATACCACCACAACGCCACCGCTGCTACCCGTCACCGCCACCCTCTGACGCCGCTGGCCACCACAAACCGCCAGTGTCCCTCTCATTTTCTCTCTTTCTCTCTCTCATCTCTCTCCCATACCTCTCGGTTCTCTCTCTCACTCTCCTCCCTCCATCGCCAACTACTAACCAACATCCACTGCCACACCAGCATCAACCACCATCCCACCCATAATCACCATATAAACCACCTCCAAACCCGCCACCCTCCTCGCCGGGGATGTCCCTGTAGGGTTTGTTCTTTAACAACTGATGGATTTTTGGGGATTGGGGGTTGATTTTTGAGATTACAGTAAATTAGAGTAAAGAACGAAGAAGAAAAAGAAGGGTCCCTCTCTGAAATTGATCTCTCTCCCTCTCAGTGGAAATTGATCTCTCTCTCTCTCTCTCTCTATATGTATGTATATATCTATTTCAATTTTAACTCCAACATCCCATTACTGAGAAGGAAAAACAGTAAAATCCAAAACTCCAATCCCAGCAATTCTCAAACTTCAGTCACTAAGCAACTATTTTCTTTTCTAAGCATCTCAAACTTCAATCAGCTTCTGAACTCGACTTCGAATCGAGGGTTTTTTTGAGCCTATCATCAATCGACGATCACAGAATGCTTGGAGGGTTGTATGGAGATCTCCCCCAATTATCCACCGATGAATATATATGTGTGTGTGTGTATATATATGTGTGTGTATATATATATATATAGAGAGAGAGAGAGAGAGAGAGAGAGGACCTGACAGAGGGAAAGAGAGTCAAGATAAGGGAGGAACTGGTGCTTCGATGGAGTAGCGTCATCGGTGGCAATGGGTGGTGAGGGTGGCGTTGTCGTCGAAAGTGTAAAGGTGGAGAGAATTGTTCCCTTTTCCTTTACAGAAATTGCTTTCCTCTCCCTTAAAAAAATAAGTTTAATTATGAGGTTATAATAGTAAAAGATTATTTTTTGTTAACGATATTTGTTTAATAAGTCTGACAGAAGAGAACAGTGTAATTTTAAAAATTATAAAAAAATTCTTATAATAATTTTAAATTTTATGAAAAGTAAGTATAATTATTCTAAAATTATAATTTATAAGTAGAATTAATAGCAAAAAAAATTAAAAACTATTTTCAGTAATTTTGGTAAACATCCCAATATGTTTATATATATATATATATATATATAATTTTTGAAAAAATGAGCTCAGCTACACTTTTCTACCACTGCCATTAATAGTTTGCAACCTTAATTCAATAGCTCATTTCAAATAAATTTTGTAAAATGCAACATAAATGGTTAGATGATACATTGCAGAGAAATTGTATTGAAGTTGATCCAAGTCCATTTATATCACGGGATCCCCATCTCCCACTTTCTTCTTCTTCTTCTTCTTCTTCTTCTTCTTCTCTCTCTATCTCTGAAAATCCCTCATTCTTCTCGTCTATTGTACCTTCCCTCTCTTATTAACATTTTATATTCTTGTAATTTCTGAATCAGGCATTTGAGGAAAAGAGACACAACTTCGAGCTCAAACCAAATATTTTGTTTTTAATACATTCACACTTTCTTCAAGAATTTTCTCTTTTCTCTCAGTTCTGGGAAAATGTCTCATTCTGGGAAGCCATTTCATGGCCACAACAAACCCGATTTCAGAGACCTCGATCTGGGTTCCCCCATTTCGCCTTTCGTATCTCACCGTCGCTCCGACGGCGGCGGCGGTGGCACCACCACCACCACCAGCAGCATAAATAGTACAAGTTTATTGTCTGATAATAACACCCAACATATCAAACAATCGGATTTTAATGCGATCAATCACGCCGGTGAACTCTCTTCCTCCGGCGAAACCACCATAACAGCCTCAGAAACCATCCGATCCGCCGCTACATCACGTAATTCGAAGCCTCGCCATCGGAGATCGGTGTCGAGTGGGTCCCCTCTTATCTATTCCGGCGGCGGAAGCTACTACAAGAGTAGTAGCAGTAGCAGTGGCGGTAGCACCACCACCAGCGGCGGTGGTGGTGCCGGTTACTGTGGAGGGTTTGGTGCAACTTCAGACTCGTCGCCGACTCCGGTCGTCTTCCCGAGCGGCAACATTTGCTCCTCCGGAAGGGTTCTGAAATCCAACATGGGTAGCCGGAGTTCAAGCCGAACCGACACATTGGGTTCCGGCACCGGTAACTATGGCCACGGAAGCATAATGCGCGGCGGCGGCGGAAGCTGTGGAACTGCAAAATCTGAAACCCATATGACCGGAAATGTACATTACTCCGGAGAACTGGCGATGGTGAAGCCGCCGGGGTCGAGTTCTGATCCGGAGGAGGTGAAAAAGGCCGGTAATGAGTTGTATAGAAGAGGCCGTTTTGTGGAGGCATTGGCGTTGTACGATCGAGCGATAGCCATGTCGCCGGAGAATGCAGCATATTGGAGTAACAGGGCGGCGGCGCTGACGACGGTGGGCAGGTTGGGGGAGGCGGTGATGGATTGCGAGGAGGCGGTGAGATTGGACTCCGGCTATGGGAGGGCCCATCAAAGATTGGCCTCCCTTTATCTCAGGCGAGTTTTGGAAAACTAGGACCTGCAAATTATTTTGTTTTTGGGTTTAATCATCTCTCTTATCTTGCTTACAGAATGTCATTAGTGTGTTTGTATAATATAAATTATCAATAATTAGGATAACTTATTTATTTTATTAAATTAATATTCTAAATAATTAAAAATGTTGAATTTAAATAGAGTATATGGAGTAATTATTCGACGCTTCTAGAGTACCGTGTGTTAATTTTACATGGTATTTTCATTCAATCTTGTGATAATAAATTTTACAGTAAGAACATAATAACTTATTTTTATTAGATAATTAGAAAACAAGAAGAGGCTCGTGTAATATGAGCTGCGATCATTTATTTATTTATTAAGAATATCACATGGTAAAGCATATGTAGTATTTTGGAAGTACCTAATAATTTGCCATTTATATGAGATTTATTGTATTAATATTTATGATTGTATTACATCATCTAAAATATTAACTTAATAAGATAATTTCGTTATGCTAACATTATTTTTAAATTATTATGGTCCACTGGTTTGTTTTCCATTGGTTTTGGGTGAGAAGATTGGCTAGTTTTGTTTGCTTTATTAGTTTTCTTTTTCTTTTTCCTTTTTTTAAAAAAGTTTTGGGTTGTTGATTGGCTATTACATTCCTAGATCTCAGAGATCTTTCTTCCATCTTTTGCTGTTTTGGCTGTTTGTGTTCAATGCACAGAAGTTGTAGCTGGTGGATCTTCATGAGGCTAGCTGTCTGAATGGGTGTGCAATTACTACCATACATAATATTGTACATTCTTTTTCTTTTAATTTCTTGGATCAAGAGCCTTGGATTAATGGGTTCTTTCTGGTTGGCTGTGGGTTTGCTGTTTTCTGGTGGTTGTTTGGTAGCATTTTAAAAAAAAGGGAGAAAAAAAAAAACTTGTTCAGACATGGTTGTTGGGTAACAGTGGTGTTTCTCCAATCCATGTGATTTCTTTCATTTTCTTTCTCCTTTTCGGGTCAGGGGAAGATTTGAACCCGAAAGTCCACTAACCCAAATGAGATAATACTACTGCCATGACATGATATGTTTATTTTTGCTAGGTGTGTGAAAACTGATTTATCGGGTTCGGCCTGTGACGTTACCCATTTCAGAGGAGTTATAGTTTTAATGAATTTTTCTTTTGTGAAACAGCACATGGTTTAGAGGATCTGGCCAATAGACCCATTTTTCTTTTATGACCTGGTTTGGGTATATATATTCGTGTAGCTTGTGACAAGGATTTTGTACTCTTGTTCTGTAGTGCTTTTTTTTTATAGTGAAATTGTTAAACTCCATGAATATGGCCCTAGCTTGGATAAATCATGTAAATCTTGTATTTGTGTGTAGTTGTGTTTTTTTTTTCTTCGTGGTCGTTTTTGTTTTTAGTTATATAACAGTTTTGAGTGATTGAGTTAAGCAGGTTCCTTTTAGTATGTTGATTAATTTAATTTTCCGGTGATATCTTTAAGGTTTTTATGAGTTCAATCAACCTTGCCTTAACAGATTCAAATTCAATGAATGACTGGATGTTTCATTGTCAGCTGCAGGATTTATTAAGATTCATGGGTTCTCTCTCCATAGTCCATATTTGGAAACTTTTGGTTCACCCCTATTGTTCAATGAATGTGCTCAATTTATAACATTTTCAAGGATATTTAGCAATTGTTGTGACTCGGAATGTTCCTTTAACCTGGCATTGTCTACAGGTTAGGACAGGTCGAAAACGCCCGTCATCATCTTTGTTTTCAGGGGCAACCATCCGAAAATGCTGAGTTACACAAACTTCTTTTACTGGAGAAGCACCTTAACCGATGTGCAGATGCCCGAAGAATTGGTGATTGGAAGACTGCACTCAGAGAATGTGATGCGGCTATGGTGGCTGGAGCAGAGTCATCACCTCAGGTAAGATCCCAAACTCGAAACTTAAAAAAGTTTCCTCTAATTTGACAGAAAAGAAAACTAAAATTGCCAGAACCAATTGGATCTCCTACAGATCACAGCTTGTAAAGCAGAAGCTTTTCTGAAGCTCCACCAGCTTGAAAATGCAGACTCTAGCATGTCAAGCGTCATCAAATTAGAACCTTATCCCACTTCCTGCTCACAGACAAAGTTCTTTGGCATGCTCTCTGAAGCTTATGTGCTCTATGTCCAAGCCCACGTGGACATGGCATTTGGAAGGTGATCTATAAACTATTCAATTTTCTCAAAGCATTTAGATTCCAGCTTTTAGATTATAATTCATCAAAAGATTAAGAAAATCCAAACAGGTGGTGCTTATAGTTTTTTGTTTATATATGGCATATGATTCTAAATCAACAAATACAAATTATATTATTTAAAGCTATAAGTTTACAATTGTCACAAACATTTGTAACTTTTGTTTCAAGCCATAATCATATATTTTCAACTATAATTTATAAGTTTATAATTTTAGTGTCACCAAAGTCCTACTAAGATGTGGGTGTTGGGTTGAATGAGAACAGATTGTGGGCATCTTGCAGGTTTGGGAATGCAGTTGGAGCAGCCGAAAAGGCTGGGCTGATTGATTATAGTAACATTGAGGTTGCTATGTTGCTGAATAATGTGAAATTGGTTACGATAGCTCGTTCCCGTGGTAAAGATCTTTTTTATTCCGGAAGATACACCGAAGCCTCCATGGCTTATGGGGAAGGCCTCAAATATGACTTGTCCAACTCTGTGCTCTACTGCAACAGAGCAGTTTGTTGGTCTAAGCTTGGACTGTGGGAACAGTCAGTTGAAGACTGTAACCTGGCACTCAAGCTCCAACCACATTACACAAAGGCACTTCTTAGAAGGGCTGTCTCAAATGCAAAGGTGAATTAGGGCATGCATATGTGTTTCATAGATTATTGGAATAATCTCTATGTTACATGGATGCGGTAGGGGTGTGGGCACGTGTTTAAGTGCTATATTCATCTAATTCTCATATCAAGAACACTTAGACATAACAAAATATTTATATTCCTATATATATATATATATATATATTTGAAGATAAAATAGTATCTATGAAGTTTCATTGAACTGATATTATGCATAGTTCTATAGGAAATTCAAATTATTAAATATGGTTTTTAGGTATATGTACAACATTGTCATGCTTGAACATTTTGCACCACATTTTGTGGAATTTATAGCTTGAACGGTGGGTCGAAGCTGTGAGAGATTATGAGCTCTTGAGGCGGGAACTTCCTGGGGATAACGAGGTTGCTGAATCTCTACTCCATGCACAAGTTGCATTAAGAAAACTACGGCAGGAGAAAGTTCACAATGCGACGTGTGGTGGTGAGGTGGAAGAAGTTTCTAATCTTGATCAGTTTAAAGCTGCAATATCTTCTTCACCTGGTGATCCTTAACACATTTATCTAACAATTCTATTGACCTTCTCTTTGTTTCTCCAATGTTACAATTTTTCTCAATCTCTGTCTATTGTAAAAACTCATATTTCAGGTGTTTCAGTTGTTCATTTCACGGCGGCATCCAACCAACAATGTGAACAGATATCTCCATTCATAGACTCTCTTTCTGTTCAATATCCATCAGTTAACTTCCTCAAGGTAGTTAACCTAGCATAACTCCATGCCATTACAGTGATGAGATCATTATCCTGCATTTATTTTAAACTAATTTACCCCAAGGAAAATAAGGAATCTATTAGAATTTCAAACTTTGGGTGCATTTTCCCTCTATCATATCAAATGATAAAAACCCTTATTTTTTTTATCAAATCATTTTTTTTTCTTTTTGTGTGTGTGCGCGTGCTCGCTTCATTTTGTTTTCATAACTAAAATGACAAATTTGTGCTTTGAAATGATACACGTAGCATGGACATGGACACGGACATGGACACTGACATATGTTGTCGTCACGTCAGTTTTTAAAAAATGCAGTACACGACACGTTAGGAATTTATATTTTTATATATCTAGTGTGTCAAATATATGAAAACTCCATTCACAATCGATGAAAAGAGTTGAATCGTAAAATAATGATTTTAGAGTTAAAGAAAAAGAGAAAGAAAAGAGAAAAAGGCAGAGCAATATTATTAGGGAAAAATAATGAGACTTGATTTAACATCTACACCACATCAATATTTATATAAGAAACACCAAGATAATTACAAAACGACCTTAACAAACATAAGTAATTATCTAACAAGAAGTATTCAATATACCAGTAATTAAATTAAAAATTCATATATTTTATCTTATAAATGCTTCAAAATATATTTAATGTGTATAAATTGCGTTTCAAAGAATCCATAACATTGTTGCTACTAAGAAATGTATCACATATAGGGTACAAGCAATGGTGTCCTAGTGTCCGCAAAGTGTTGAAAAAATATTTACATTATATACTTAAATTTTAAATAAAATGCGTCTAAAAAGTGTCAAGCTCGTTTTTAAGTGTAGCCAAAGAATGTTAGAGTATGACACGCCTTCTCTATAAAAGTGCTCAAGCTTCATAAGCTACAACACAACTAGATTTGCTAATACTCATCAAATGTATTGTGTATTGAAACATAAGCATCATGTTGTTTTTATTGAAGGTGGATGTGGAGGAGAGCCCAGCAGTTGCGAAAGCCGAAAGCATCAAAATTGTTCCGACATTCAACATTTACAAGAATGGTGGCAAGGTGAGGGAGGTGATCTGCCCCAGCCATCAGGCTTTGGAGTCCTTGGTGAGACAATACAGCCCGTAAAAACGAACTCCATCCATGTCTGTTTTCTTGGAGCTCAAACTCCAATCTTCTTCCCTTCCAACAACGACAAAATCAGCTAGCTAGATCACAATTTCATGGTCTTTTAAGCCAAAGAAACATTCACAATAGAAATTAGCCTCTTAGTTCAAATTTGTAGTTGTATTTCTTCTTTTGCCGTTAAATCATTTTTTTCCAAACCCTCAAACGCGCACATCGGCCTTATTATTGTGTACATATTGATGCATTGCAGAGTTTAAGAAGTAGAGAGGTTGGATGGAAATTTGGGTAGGCATTACCCAACACACAAAAAGAAAAAAAAAAGAGTTTTGTGAAATCATTGGTGGTGTTTACAAGTCTTTGCTCTACAATTCGTTTATGACTAATTGAATTCTTATGTTCTATATATATGTTCATTGAGTGGAGTACTTTTCTTGGCTTCTATTTGTGAACATGCTTTACCTTACTTTCAATGGAAAAAAGCTAATGGCTGTCCAAGGAGTATGGTCATGTGGTAGCAGAATTCTTTTGGAAGCAACACAATTATGTGATCTTTCTACATCTAAAGAGTGGACCCCACATGATTGTGCCACTCTCAAAAGATTTGTGACGCCAGGTAGCTAGATTCTTGGCAATCAATAATGGTTCCTTTCTATGGCTGTTCAAGGATCATCTTTTGGTACAAGTGGTCCCAAGTATGGAGCCAAATTCACTGGAGATTGGGGGTAATGCTGGAAGGACAGTAACATATGCCCATGGTGATGGTGGCTTCAGCTTTGTTAGAATGTGGGTGATGCCATCAAAGTAGTAGATTTTAGGGTAAATTACATTAACCTTCCTTGTGATTTTTGACAAAAAGAGAAACACCCATTTACACAAACCTCTCCTGTCAAACTTATTGGGGTGCTTTTAACTGTTTAAATTATTGGTTTTAGTTCATAGCCTAGCAAAAAATTTAAAAATTCAAGAAGTGTATTCACGGTTATTTTGCTGGTAGCTTTTAATTTTAAATCAATAAACTCAAATTTTATTGTTTTAAGCTTCAAGTTCACAATTTTTATCAAGTATTTATAATTTTTATTTGAAGTCATAATTACATTTTTTAGCTATAAATTATAATTTCATAATTTCAACTAAAACAGACACACCTTATTAAGTCAGTTTTTAGTTTTGTTCTAAATATTTGTTTCATCTTGTTAATCGCAATCTTTGTTTTCATTTTATGTACTCAAAATATCATAACAGAAGTGGATGAAGTTATTTTGAAGAACTATTTTGGATTTTTAGTTTTAATTTTTAATAATTAACTTTCGTTACAAGTTTAACTGCAACAAACGCTTACAATGTGGGTATTTTTTTTTCTTTTGTTTTTAAAAAAATGGAGAACAAAACATTTATTTATTTATTTTTTATTGATATCCTCAAATTAAAATTGCAGTGTCCTCACTTTGGTCTTGTTTGAGATAAGTGTGACGTTTAGTTTATTTTTAATTTTTAATTTTTTTGTTATCTTGTGATTATTTTTTTTAGTTTGCCTTAACGAAAAAAACTGAAAAAGTAAAAAACAAAATTGCCAAATTTTTTTTAAAAAATCTAATAAAGACAAGAAAGAGAAATTTACAAAATTCTCTATTGATATTTTTTTCTTCATTTACCAAAAACTTTAAATTTTACTTTTTTAATTATTCTCGATGAAAGAATGAAAAAAAATAAAGAAAATTGACTTTAAAAAATCAAGAAATATTAATTAAAAATAAAAATAACCAAAATAAATAGTAAATAAATTATTCTTTCAGACAACGAGAATCATTTCTTGAACTGAAATTGTTTTACATTTGGGAAAATTATTTTAAATTTGGGAAAAGAGGCCTCGGATTGTCTGACATGACTATGTCAAAACGGTCGAATATGTGTACTGTTTCTTTTTTTTTTTTTGAAAACAAAGATGTCTACTGTTACCAATGCCAATATCATGATGATGTTATCGTGCTGTCGGCATTCTTAGAGCTCACCATGCTCATGTTGAGTTCCACTTCAATGATTTAATTTGTTCCTTTCTGTAAATCTTACTATGTAAATTATCCATACAAAAAGTCACAAATGAACTGTACAATTCATTTATTATTAATTTTTGCAAGAATGCTCTACAAACTAAAATACCCAAGAAATATTATTTACACAATCAAAATAGGCCTCCAAATGAACTCCACAAAGGCCAACAGCAAACAAGTCTCATTCATCAAAACATGTGTGTTAGCCTTTAGATTGGTAGGTGCATATTGCAGGGCCAAGAGGAAGACTGGAAGGTTTAAATTAAACCGTTCAATTAGGCACTTAGTGATAATTTTAAAGATATACTTAAAAAGCACTATTTCCCTATCCATGCTTCTTTTTTTTTTTGCCACAACAGAAACAGGCAAAACAAAAAAAAGGTTATTCCCTCCAAAACAAAAAGATGCTCATTTTGAGTGTTCCTAATGTTAGCAAGTGCGTCCGGGCACTGATTCCATTTTTCGAGGATATACAAGATTGGAGTGCAGGGATTTAATTAGCAGCATTGGTACTTGTATCGGTATCAATAATACGACTATGTATCGGCTAATGTATTGGTAAATGTCAATATTGGATATTCAAAATTCCAATACATAACGGTTGATATAACACGCAACGGCCGACATTTAAACCTTGATGGAGTGTTGGGAGTGTTGTCCTCTATGAAGGAGGAACCTTGAGCCTTCCACCAAGGTTCTGTTGTGGAAAGTTCAGATTAGCACCATCCTTGATCACCCTAATGACTTCTTCAGAGTCAATCTCAATCACAATCTTCTGCAACCCTTTCTCAATTGCAATTCCTAACCACCTCTTTATTCTGCCCAAAACTCAGCCTCCATGCTTGAACAATCATCTACTCTTCCATAGAAACAACCACCAATCATTTATACTTCTATTCATGTTATCATTCAAGGAAAGTTCATACTATATACCAAAAATAAAAAAAAATCCTAAGCCATATTTGATACCCATTCTATGCTTAGGGATTGGCTTGCTAGTGAGGTGAGCCCTTACATATCATGTTTGGTTTAAACATTTTGAGATGGATTCGTAGTCCCTTTGGATTACGAAACCCGCTGGAGAGGCAGATTCGCAGACCCCGAAGGAGCTGGGTTACACAATCCAATTCATATGGATTGAAAAGGAAATGACCTCTTTATCCTCATTAAATGACAATAATACCAAATATGCCCCTACTGCCTCTTTATCTTCAACGTTTTTCCACTAGGTCTATTGCTCTATTGCTGCATTGCTGCATTTTGCAGGAAAAAGAATTGGTTTGGGTAGGAAAAAGTCATACAATCCCATGTCTAATTACATTTTATAACTAATCCCCCAAAACTACAATGCTAAACAAATAAGCAATAAACCCCCTTCTTAATATTTGGCAACACAACATGAGTTTGTAATCCATTACAATTTTGTCCATGGTCTTTAATCAATGTTTATTAGATTTCTAATAAAGAAGAATATTAAAAATTAACAAATATAATCCTATCTCAACTTTATTCAATCTCACCCAAATCAAGCATGAATTTGTCTAGTACAGTATCTAATCCTACCTAAATCAAATATAAAAAAATTACTACAACATTATTACTAATCTCACCTCATTACTAATCCATACACTAATTCTATTTAACCTACACCGGTTATCAAACAAGGCATTAAGCTCATCCTAGACCCTTCTTACACTAATGGATGAATATGGTGCATAGCCATTGCAATGCATACAAAAACAAAATCTCTCCTTTATACGCCAACAAAAGAACTCTCTTACTTATGAAAATCTACCCTTCATCCTAGGACCCTCCTTATACTAATGGATGGATACGGTGAAAGGCCATTGCAATGCATACAAAAACTTGGGAAATAGGTGCAAATAATCATTGGTTACTAAAGAAAATCCATCTCAACCACCTAAATAGGTAAACATCCTCATGGTTAACTTATTTATTCATTTTTTTTGGGGGGGCGGGG
>JAOTRH010287018.1:0-38756 GCA_034768845.1 Heliamphora exappendiculata | reverse complement strand
CTGATTTGATTTTATTCTATTGTATCTTCTTATTGTTCATCCCTATTCGCCTATAAATAGGCCATATAGTGTACAGTATCAATAGACAGAGAATATACAGTTATTTTCTCTTCTCAAATTCTTCAGATTCAAATATACAGATATTTTCATTGAATCATCACATTTCATCATATATATATATATATATATATTATTTGTTGCTTGTATGAAGTTTTTTTTCTTCAACCAACTTGTGAATTTTATGCTAATTCATCTGTTATGAGGATGAAGCAGCAAATTTATGTCGTTTGGTACTATTAATGCCTATGCTCCTAATGGCTTCCAAGAACTGGTTGTGGAGTGCATTTGTCCAAACAACCTAAGTGGGGTTGCATTTTTCTTAGTGAAGCCAAATTTCCCACATGACCTGAAGAGTCTATGGCAAATATGCTATGGGCAAGAGAAAAGCCAAAACCGCCGTTGTTGAGGAAATTAGGAGTATTAAAGATCAAGAACTATCAACCCAAGCTGACAAATTAGGCGGTGGTGTTAATGAAGATGGTTCAAGAAACTCAGTAATCAAAGAAACCCTCAGAGAGTGTAGTGAAGAGTGTGAAATCAACGGTTATCAAATACTTGTAAAACCCATAATCGTCGTTAATGCATGGGAGATTGGGCGAGATCCCAAGCACTGGAACGAAGCAGAGAGGTTTTGGCCGGAGATATTTCTCGACAGCGATATCGATTTCAAGGGCGTGGATTTTAGGTACGTCCCATTCAGTGCCGGAAGAGGGGTGTGCCTGGGGATTGCATTTGCTTTTCCGAACATTCAGTTGCCGATTGTGCAATTGCTTTACCATTTTGATTAGGAACTTCCCTATGGAATGAAGGGAGAAGAGTTGGACATGGAAGAGGTGTTCGTGTGACTGTGAGTAGGAAAAATGAGCTCTGTTTGATTCCCATTCCTTATCATCGATCTCGGCTGACAAAGGTTCCAATGCAGGTGCAAAGTTAGCGTCGTCGGCAAACAGATTAGATGGAGTTTGGGTTGCTACTTCTTTAAGATTAAATTCTGATCCTGCTGGATATTCGACAATTGCACCTGGAAAGAGAGAGAGATAAATAAAAAATAGTGAGCAAGGGCATTTAAGTCTTTTAACAAAAAAATTAAACTGAGTTTGTATTTTTCACTTACAAGGGACGCCAGTAATATTTTAAACATTTATGTGTTAAATATATTTTTATTTTTGTTTTATTAATACAATAAATAAAAATATAATTTTTTTTATTATAAACAAAAAATAAAAAAAAAGAGACCTAAAAATTGGTTTAAAATTTGTGTCCTACATTAGAACAAACGAAAAAGATAGAGGGCATTTCCATCTTTTTGTATTGAAGAAAAAGTTGTAGACAAGAAAATTGCAAAATGTGCATGAAGTCGGTTTAAAGCAGCGGGCCAGTGGGGTTAAAAGGAGCAACCCAAAAGGGGTAACTGCTTAATGGATTTTTAGCCCAAAAGGTAAAAGCCCTAGGTTTAAGGCCCAAAATCAAATGAGGCCTAATATTGTTATTTGACAAAAGGACGTCTGAATTTCACATAAATTTTGGGAGCAGGTAAGGTGATTGTATTATGATAAAGACTAAATTGGAAAGATTGAGAGCTTCTAAATGTACTTTTTTTTTTCTATTGAGTGCACTCACTAGATTATGCTGACAATTTTTTCCGTTTTGCATGTTTTTATCGCATTATGTACGAGTTTTGCACGTTTTTATCACCACATTATGTACGAGTTTGTTTTAGTTTTGATAACAATCGGAGTGAAAACAGTATTTGTTTTTTTTGCCAAATTTTCCTATGTTTTGCCCTGGTAACAAAAAATAAATATTTTTTAAATTATTAATACATATATTAAATTTATTTTTTTTAAAATATAATAAGTTTAAAATATAAAAATAATAAATTTATCTTTCATTTTTTATCTTTATTTTCTATATTTTGTATTTTTACTTCTATTGATTTATCAACGACTATTTTCTATTAATATATTATTTGTAACTCTTATTAGTATTACTCTTTAAAGCTTAAAAACAATTTCTGAAAGTATTCCTGCGTTGCCCCCTGTTAGCTCCCTGATAATTTTTTCAATCTCTACCTCGATCAAATAAGAGATGGAGAAGACCCAATCTCTGCCCCCACCCCTACCCTGCCTCATTGTCATCTTTACACTAGATGCATGAGATCTTTTGTTCACGGTGCATAAATACTAATACTAGTAGTGGATATACTTCAATGTGTATTTTAGAGCACTTTCTTAGCAACTAAAACAATGTGTATAGCTAATTGTTTTCTTGTTTTCTTATTGCGAGTCTCCTCTAGCGTGGTGACAAAGCGATCGAATTCTGCATGCTGGATGATCTTTTGACTCCTCTGTGGGTGGGCTATGTACCACTCTAACACGTTGGATGAACCTCCAAAACTGCGAATACAATAAGTACTCGAAATAATGAAAACGCGAAAAGAAAAACACAAATCAGGAAATGAATGATGCATGAGAAATAAAGCAAAATGAAAAAGGATTCGAAACAATGAAACCACAATTCAAAGCAAAGGGAAAAATAGATCAAAATGTTCAAACCTAAAGACACGTAGTACGGCAATCAAAACAAAGACGAGTGACAATATGTATACAATTTCAACAACCTAAAACCAACCCAAAAATTTCAATTTCGAAATTCAACCTCCCTATTTAAACCTAATACGTTCACAACTCTAGTGAACATATCCAATCCTTTTTATTCCAAATTCGAAACAATTTTCGTTAAGTATATGCCATTTTCAAACTTAGAAAATTTTTCTTTTAACCTCAAGGGAAAGACTTGATTTTCAACATAACGTTTTTTAACTTAGCTAATCATTCTCAAGAGATCCTATTCATTCTGTAACGCCCCGATTTCAAAACAATAAAAACTAAGAAAAGATAGAAAATTTCTCTAAATAAGGTGATCATTTCTTTTGAAACACCCCCCCCCCCCCCCCCCAAGTCAATTTATAACCCAAAAGGTAGTTTAAACATATTGAGGAAAAACCCCCTTGAAAAGTAATTTTTTAATGAAAAATCACGCAGCGAAGTACGCTCGATCGGGACCTCTACTGCTCGAGCGGTGAGACACCTAAGAGCATCTTGGCCAAAACCTAAATTTTTTTCAAAAGGTTGTGAAAACATTTGATTATCACACGTCTCAAACAAGCTTTTTGATAGGGTCAAATATAAGGTAAAACATGCAGTTGGAAGGGAAACAACTCCGTTTAACCCAAAAACTTGAGATTTTAACATTTGAAACTATAATATTTTATTCAAAAATCAAGAAACTCGATCCGAAGTACGAGTCCAACGCTCTCACATGCATACCAAATATGTGAACATGACCTTAGGGTCTTACAAAGGGCAATTCCAACCCATAAAACAATTATTCAAGTTTTAAGAAGAAATTATATCTTTACAATTTCTTTTCTCAAAAGATGATACAAATAAAGGGCAATCTTATCCACTACTCAAAAAGGGTCCAGTGACCGTCATCTCAGTCCAAAACCTTCTTCCTGCTATTAATTGAAATGTTGTTAAACAACATGATTCGAAACTCGTAGAAAAAAGATTAACAATGAACAAATGCATGACATATAAAGATGGTTATGCGGGATGCATGCATAAGTTTAATATAAAAAAAACACGTCGTTTGTCCCAAATCAAATTCCCAATACATAACAAAATTTTGTGTAAAAGGATTATCATTCCATACTTTATAGTTTTGATGAAATTAATCATTATACCCAACCATCTTATCGTTCCCAATCCATTCAACACATTTTCACATCTCATCATTTTATCCAATTAAGGTTTTATCAACCCAATTTATCCATCAATTCATTCAAGTACCAAGGCCGGTTGGCGCTTATAGACTCAGGCGTATTTATCGCTATTGGTTCACGCGAGGCCCGAGGGATAAATACCCATTCTATAGCCGGACACTGAGAGCACACATTTTTAGTTTCTCTCAAAAACATCGATGGGTGGGCCGCCAAAGAGCACGCTTTTACGAGAATTAACCGGAAGAAAGAACCTACCTTACATTTTGCAAGTTTTCGGTCTTTCACCGATGAGCAACTCGTGCCCAAACTTAATCATTCAATTCCACTGCATGGTACTTTAATCATTTAATTGTTCCATTTCATTAACAATTGACAAGAGTTCGACCGTCAACCTGGTTCCTCTCGCCCAACTCATATCATTACATGTAATTTTTGATTTTACATAAAAAAGTTCAAATTTTCATACCCGACGCTAGCATGTGCCACACAATTCATGAGATATAAGTACAATAGGTTATCCAAACCCTCAATTAACCCAATAACCACATCAATTTCTACATATGGGTCCCTTAACCCCAAAATCCCCAATTTCCGTGGTTTAAACTCAATTTAGAACCCTAGCTCAACATTTTTTAAATTTAACTGTATTCGATGATAGCGTAAAGATAAAATCAAGTTAAATCATCCATAGATCTAAGATTTAACCTTTATTAACATCAAACCCGAACCTAGGGCTTCCAAAAATATCAATTTCATCCTTTTATGTTTATACATTTCAAAATACAACACATATCACATAGATATTCATGGATAGTCATAGATCGTACCTTTATGAGATTTTAGTACCGAGGAAAACACCCTAAAAGCCCCAAACATGTGATCCTTCAATCAAAATATGAGAAAAGAGTCTCTAACACCAAGACCGAGCCTTCAACGGCTGGGCCACCGACAGAAAAGCAAGAAAACTCACCGAGAGATCCAAGAGAGCTCTTAGAAGCCTCAAAACCCAAACACTAGCTCCTTATTTCAGTTCTAGAGAGAGAGAGAGAGGGAAGAAAGAAATAAGAGAAAGAGCCCAAATCGTGACATTTAAAGTTTGCTCGCGGACTGTTCGCTCGAACAGACCTTCCACAGCTCGAGTGGTCCCATACCCAAGAACTCAATGCCATATGTTCGCTCGAGCGGTTTACCCTCCGCTCGAGCGGTCAAAACTGGGTAGAAACCCGGACCAAAAGCTAAAACTGAACAAAATATAAGCCAAACACCCCACAGCAACGTTCTTATGCATAACCCAACACTTAACTATCATTAGCAAAAATATACAAGTTCAAGAATTTATTCTTACGCAAGATCTACACTCACAAACCTTTTCACTGGACATAGTGTGGCGCCGAAATTTTGAAATTTCTGAAGTGGTAAAAAATATAGGATTCAAAAGATATTTGAAAAATATTTTAACACAATGAAAGCCAAATTTTGAAAAACTCATTTTTTTGTTAAAAATAGAGTCGCCATTTGATTTTTGAGAAAAATTAAGAAAAAAAAATGGGTACTGATTTTTAAAACGTTTAACCAAGAAAAAAGAGTTCGGGAGCTAAGATACGAATCGAAAAAGGTGTTAGGCACCCCGTTCGCCCAACCGTAAGGTTAGCCTTTACTAATCATCATTGGTTTTCTAATAAGAATTCTCAAATGTATATAAATAAAGAAAATATAGGCAAAGAGAGAACATCCAAAATTAAATATAAAAAATACATAACATATGTATATAGAACGCCAAAAAAAAATAAATAATAAAAGAAAATCTAAAGTCCTACAGTTTGCAATTTCTAACTAAAGAATACATGGAGTACACCCACATGCAATTTTACTAAAATAAACTAAGCTATCATGATTTGAATGAAAGAACAAGAATATGCTAGAAATTGCTAAAATTACCTAAATATGATTTGCTACAAAATAAGCTAAATTATTTTAAACATTATTCCAAAGTAATTAAAAGCATGTATATTATTAAAACAAACTAGATTAACATTAACATAATGAATATTTAAAAAAAATAAAAAGTGTAAAATAAAAGATGTATAAAAATCCTATAAAAAGAAAGATTACAAAAGAAACGTATACTAAAATAAAAAGAGATTAGAAAAATGCTATTTAAACTATTAAAGAGAAAACTTAAGTACTCATATTTTATATGTTAAAAGAGACAAAAGAAATTAAAAGGAAAAGAAAACAAAAGAGAAGAAAATTGAACTTAAAGATGAAAATTAACTTAAAAGACTTTTTATGAATTTTTAGTTTAACAAAATAAAAATAAAAATAAAATAAGTACTATGAAAAGAAAATTAAAAAAAATAGAGTTTTATAAGAAAAATAAATATTAACATTAAAAGAAAAAAATACTAAATAGAACATTAATAAGGAAATTAAAGCTAATAATAAAAGGAAAAAAAATGCTCGAAAACAAAATTACACTACTATTAAAGAAAAGAAAAGAAAGATGAAAAATAAATACTTGAAAAGGAATATTAAGCTAATATTAAAAAGAAAGAAAATAAAATAAAATGAAACATTACTATTAAATGAAAAGAAAAAGAAAATGGATATTAGCATTAAGAAACATTTAACCAATATTAAGAGAAAAAAAAAACACTAGCATTACATAAAATATTAAATTAACATTAAAAGAAAAAGAAAAAGAAAAAAAAATATACTAGTAAAGAAAATTGAACTAATACTAAAAAGATAAAAAAAATTTAATTACAACTATTTAACTCAAATGTGAATGTAGTATTGACAACTACATTCACATAAATATAAATGCATTGATTATAATAATTAACAACATTAATAAGTTGTAATTGTCAAAAATGTTGGCACTAATTAATGAATAAAAAAAATAACAATGTGCTATGTGTAAATGTGTAAACTAAGAAATTAATTAAAATAATTAAATTACATGAAACAAATTAAATAATAAATAAGATTAACTATACAAACAAAAGAAATACACGAATTGAAATTGAATTTAACCCGATCACTCCAAAAGATAGGGAATGGAGTTAGAAAGATCGGAGATCCAAACAAGGTACCCAAATCGCTAAAGAATCCTTGAGTCGGGGAATGGTGGTAGGCAATTCGGTCCTCGGGCGATAATCCAAGCTAGGATTTCAGAACTTCGGTATTGGAGGTTCGACACTCGGTACTTTAGCAAGGTTTCGACGTCGGGACTTGGGATTGCTCGGCAAATCGGCAGAGCTTCTCTCTCTAAACTTATCTCTAATTTTCTGTCCTGAAAACGTACTAGAGGGTACGGTATTTATAGAATTCTTCAACCAATGAGATGCTGACACGTTCTGGGACACGTTAGGGTTTTTAGAGTTGGCGGCCACCAGGTATGAACATGGCGGTCGCCACATCAAAAGAAGTTTCCAGAAGGTCTACTAGCAGTCGCCATAATGGAGTTGGCAGTCACCACAATGCAAGTTGGCGGTTGCCAGGTTGGAGTTGGCAGTCGCCGGGTTGGACATGGCGGTCGCCACAAAAAGTGAAGCTTCCAAGAGGTTCTATTGGCGGTCTCCACAATGAACATGGCAACCCCAAGGTTCCAACATGGCGGTTCAATGATGATTTCACTAGTTTGAAGGTTTTGATTATTGGTTCAAATACTGAGCTTGGATCATTTCCCGAGAGTCGTACTGAAGCACCATTCTAACTGTTTTCATTATCGGATTCACCAAAGATTAGGCGGGATCAAATTTGGGTGTCTACACATAGCATACTCGTTTGTCGTTAATACAAGAAAATAACAAGGGACCGAGTCCCTACAACCTCCCCCACATAGGAGATTTCGTCCCCAAAATCACACACGCATCAAGAACTAAACAACTTGGGGTAATTTCTATGAACTTTTAATTCTCGCTCCCACGTGGCTTCTTCAACACCGTGATAAAGCCATAACACCTTCACATATTGAATGGTTCTCCCTCATAAGACTTATTCTTTGGCGTCAAGAATCCTCACAAGTCCCTCATTATAGGTAACATTGTCCTCTACCCTCAACTCCGTCCAATTCAAAACATGGGATGGGTCCGGCTCATACTTACGTAATATAGATACGGGAAAAATGTTGTACACGGAGGCTAACTGTGGTGGCAAGGCTAGGCGATAAGCCACCTCTATAATCCTACCAAGGATCTCAAACGGCCCGATAAAATGCGGCGATAACTTACCACTCTTACCAAATCTCATCAAACCCTTTCATGGCGAGACCTTAAAAAACACATAGCCTCCCATCTCAAACATTAACGGTCTCCTTCTCTTATCTGCATGACTCTTCTGATGGTTTTGGGCGGTTACTAAACGCTTACGGATTGCAATGATCTTTTTTGTAGTTTCACGCACAAGCTCAGGCCCTAACACGGCTATTTCACCAACATCGGTCCAGCAAATGAGTGACCTGCAAGGTTTACCATACAATACCTTATAAGGAGCTATCTCAATGCTCGACTGGTAACTGTTGTTGTAGACAAATTCCACCAACGGTAAATGATCCTTCCATAACCTACAGAAATCTAGAACACACGCTCGTAACATATCCTCGAGTATCTGAATAGTATGCTCTGACTGACCATCTGTCTGGGGGTGAAAAGCAGTACAAAGAAGTAGGCTCGTCCCAATAGCTGACTACAAACTATGCCAAAAATGCGACATGAAACGAGGATCTCGATCGAAAACGATGGAAACTGGCACTTCGTGGAGTTTGATAATCTCACTTACATAGAGCTTGCTAAGCTTATCAACTAAATCTTTCATGCAAATAGGTAGCAAATGTACCGAATTGGTCAATCTGTCAACCACAACCCACATGGCATCATGCCCACTCGGCAACCTCGGAAGGCCTGAAACAAAATCCATGGTGATGTTCTCCCATTTCCACCCTGACACTGGCAACAGTTGCAACTAACCTGCTGGTTTCTGATTCTCGACCTTCACTTGCTGACAAGTGAGACAACGCGAGATGAGAAGTGCAATGTCTTTCTTCATACCCCTCCACCAAAATTTCTTACGTACGTCATGATACATCTTGGTGCCACCCGAATGCACCGCTAGGCATGAATGATGAAACTCACGAAGCACGTCTTCACAACACGCTTTTGGCATAAAATTTTTTGCCGCAAACCTCAGGCTCTGATCGGAGTGGATAGTCTACTCCTTGGTATCATCGCCACTTAAGACTCACTCCCGAAATATTGAACTCTTTGCGTCCGATCGTTGTGCCTCAACAACACGGTGGACAAGGGTGGGTTGAGAAACTACTGTAAACAAGGTAATACACTCACTAGACTTCCTCAAATGAAAATCGTACTCTCCAATCTCTCCGTGCATACTCCACTCCCTAACGGCCACGCGTGCTAACGTGCTCAAAAACTTTCGACTAAAGAGATCGGCTACTACATTGGCCTTGCCCGGATGATACTGTAGATCGAAATCATAATATCTCAAGAACTCCATCCATCTCCTCTAGTGCAGGTTTAGAATTTTTTGCGAAAATAAGTACTTCAAACTCTTATGGTTCGAAAATACTTCAATGCATTCAACATACAGGTAGTGTCTCTAGGTCTTTAGAGCAAAGACCACAGTTGCGAGTTCCAAATCATGTGCAGGGTAATTTTTCTCATGAACCTGCAGTTGTCTCGATCCATAGGCCACCACCTTACTCAGTTGCATTAACACCTAACCCATCCCCTCGTGCGATGCATCGCAATAAATGGAATAATCGAATCCTCTTTCCGGTATAATCAGAATAGGCGCATTGGTCAACCTTGTCTTCAATGTTTGAAAGGTGAGCTCATAGCTATAATTCCACACCAGTTATATTCCTTTCCATGTAAAGCGTGTCATAGGTGCTGCAAGCCTAGAGAAGTCTTTTACAAACCGACGGTAGTAACCTGCTAATCCCAAGAAGTTCTGTATCATGAACACATTTTTCGGTCTTTCCTACTCCATTACAACTCCGATCTTGGATGAATCCACTGGCTCCCCTTCTCTCGAAACTACGTGCTCTAAAAACTTTACCTCGAGTAACCAAAACTCACATTTTTTGTACTTGGCATATAATCGATGTTCCTGCAACAACTATAAGGCAATCCAAAGATGCTCCTTGTGTTCTTCCTCCGATGATGAATAAATCAAGATGTTGTCCACAAATACTACCACAAATCGATCAAGGTAAGGGTGAAAGATACGGTTTATAAGGTCCATGAACATTGCCGGTGCGTTAGTCAGTCCAAAAGGCATGACCAATAACTCAAAATGTCCATAACGGGTATGAAAGGCCGTCTTCGGAACGTCTTCCTCCTTGACACGCAACTAGTGGTAACCCGATCTCAAGCCATTCTTTGAGAAACAACACAAACCTCTTAATTGGTCAAATATATCGTCGATATGAGGCATAGGATACTTGTTTTTAATGGTGACATGGTTCAACTTACAATAATATATACAAAGACGCAATGATCCATCCTTCTTCTTTGTAAACAACACCATAGCTCCCCAAGGAGACACACTAGGGCAGATGAAGCCCTTGTCCAACAACTCTTGGACCTGCACTTTCAACTCTCTCAACTCAGTCGGTGCAAAATGGTATGAAGACATAAAAATGGGGGCGATCCCTGGAATGAGGTTTATGAAAAACTTGACTTCCCGCTATGGAGAAAGTTTAAATAAATCACTCGAAAACACGTCTGGAAACTCACAGACAATGGGAGGAAGCTCTCCCCGAGTAGAATCAATCTCACTCACCAATAAGATCAAGAAAAGGTGGATAAGGCAATCACGGCTCCGCGATCTAAGGGATATAGGTGCTAAACCATTGTCCCGATCACCCAAAAAATAAAGAAAATCTCCCTCCGGTGTGTAAATAAACACCCATCGCTGGTCATAATCAATGAAGGCATAAAAAGTGATTAGCTAATCCATCCCCAGGATGATATCAAACGAGGTCATATCAAGCACGATAAAATCAAATACCAAGCGATGGTCAGCAATCTCCATCTCACAAGCTCTACTGACTCGTTTCAACACGGTAGTCTCACCCATCGGCATCTCTACACATAACGCACTACCCAACAAGTTAATCTCTAACCCCAATGTAGATGCGAATGTAGATGAGATGAAAGAATGCGATACTCTGATGTCAACGAGACCACTAGCCCAAGAATGCTACACTAAGAGTGTACCTCGTATGATTGAAAGACTGGTTGCAGTATTCGACACGACAGGTGCCACTGACGTACTGGGCTCTATGAGAGCATACACTCGCCCTTGGTTTCCCTGATTCTATCCGTCACTGCCCTTAATCCCTGGCCGCCTCACTGATTGAGCTGAGGTAGCACTTCCTACTGTCTTCACTGACTCCCCGAGTTCCATTGTGACTGGCCATACCTCTATCGCCCCTACGATGCTTGCACTTGAGGTGCTCTAGTAGTACCCTGAACACTCCCTCCATGAGGGCAATCTCATCGTAAATGACCCACCTGGCTACATTATAAACATGAAAATAGGGTCTTCCTTTGAGTCTAACTCTGGTGCTACTATTGTCCTCCTTGTAGGCAGTCCCTAGCACGGTGCCTTAGTTGCTTGCATGTGTAGCATATCATCTCTCAACGTTCAGAATGCCCTAATGAACCCATAGACGGTGTGGGTGCCAACTGTAGCTGGGGTTGAGATCTCGTGGGATAAGAACCCAACCCTCCTGATTTTTGCCTCTTCACATGGCGCCCTTCAGACTGAGCACTAGAAGCCCCTGATGTGATATGCTCTCCCTAATCTTGCGGCTCTTCGCTATGGCATTCTCTGCTTGAATAGCGGCATCTACAATCTCGGTGTAAACTCAAAATCCAAACGCTGCAACCCTTTCAAACCTCTTAGTGTGCAACTATTTCGTTGACACCATCTCAAGTGCAAACCGCGATAGATTCGCGAACTTGGCCTCATACTGGACCATGGTAAGATTCTCCTAAATAAGGGAGAGAACCTCCTCCCGATATGCATCTCTAGAAGAATCCAAAAAATAATTTTTCAAAAATACCCTAGTAAAAGTGGCCCACGTGCCATCCACGGTGGTCTTAATAAACTTTCACCACTCCCTCACATCCTTCCGAAGTTGGAACTGTTAGGGTTGGTATACTGAAAACCATGTTTTTAGTATTTAATTTAATTTTAATAAAATTAATTTTTTATTTTATGAGAATCTTTATGAGCAATGTATGCATATCATTTTTTTGTTATGCATGGAGGTTTAATGTTCTGTATAGTATTTAATCTGGTGTGTAGAGTACGACTTACACACAGAAGATCAGATTTTAGGTTATTGCAGAATATAAGTTTTATGTTCACAGTTTAGATGGAAATGGACATATCATCGGTACGACTGTGGCACAGAATTTTAGTAGGTCTGTCTTAGTTATGAGGAACAGATTATAGCGTTGTCTATTGTTTCGACTCTCTGTACTAGTACACTTTGTGTGTATTAAACGGGACATTTGGAATAATTAATTTTATATTGACTATATAAATTAATTCACACTCAAGGTTATTATCAATAGTGCTTATTCTCTTAATCTTGAAATAATTATTGATTTGCATATATTTAATATTTATTGTTTTGATTTATTAGAGGGTGCGATCTTATATGGATCTATATTCCCGGTGAGTTGGATAGCGGTATTATTTATATGGCGAATATTAATTGTTGATAAAATTTACGTCCTAAAAGATCGGGATTGGCGATACCCCTTTAAGAAAGCTTATAAGTTTTAACCGGGCCAAACCCTGCGGTGAATTTAATTATTTAGCGGTTAAATAAGTTAAGCGGAAGAGTTTAAGGAATATCAAAATATTGATTAAACTAAATTATCAGTAATTAAATTTAATTGGCAGATATCGAAAATTTTAACGTGGGGAGAAATGGTAAGCATATAATAACAAGAACTCAATGCTATATGGTATTGAGATTATGGGTCAGAGTGCAACTATAGTTCTTTAGTAGTGTGAACTGTAATTCAGTATTTTATGAAAATTATAAAAATTACTGCTGATTTTCTATAATTGCAAATACCGCTATGAGGTTTGCTTTATTGTAGAAATCGCTGATACGTGTCTATGTTCCACTAGAAGTCTTACTCATAATTACTCTCTAGATCTCTAGTATGGCCCCATTATATACGGGTAGGCTGAACCAGTTTTATAACTTATCTTCTAATACTAAAGCTGTTCTGGTTATGCCGGTATGAGTTTTCAGAGGATTATAGCCCACACTATATCCAAAAATCGTATAAAGGAATACAGCAGAAGATCTGACAGGAGCTTTAACTCAGATTCAAATCGTAGTTGAATAGTCGACTGGTAAAAAGGTATTCTTCTAAATTAAGTTTGGATGCACGAATTTTATTTTGGTCGTTCGTTATCAACAGTTTTATCTGAAGCCTATCTTGGTGATTGTCCATCCAGTTAATTTTTTTTGTTAATTGTTTGCAAAAAAAAAAAATTTTGGCAGTCTTGCCTCAAACAATTGGTATCAGAGCCTATGGTGCCAGAATTTTGGGGGTTTTTAGAAATGTTAAAAAATATGAAATTCAAAAGATATTTTAAAAAATACTTTGACACCTTAAAAACCAAATTTTGAAAACTCCTTCTTTATCGAAAATGGAGTCGCCACTTAGTTTTTGAGAAAAACTAAGAAAAATAAAAATGACTACTGATCTTGAAAATGTTATCCAGAGAAAAAAGAGTTTGGGGGTTAAGGTACAAATCGAAAAAGATGTTAGGTACCCGTTCACCCAACTGTAAGGTTGGCCTCTACTAATCATAATTGGTTCTTTAATAAAAATTTTCAAACGCATGCAACTAAAGAAAGTGGAGGCAAAGAGTGAAAATTCAAAATCAAATATGAAAAATACATGATATATGTATATGGAACGCCAAATAAAATAAATACCAAAAGAAAAATCCTAAGTTATACGGCATACAATTCTAACTAAAGGATACATAGAACACTCACACATGTAATATTCACAAAAATAAGTTAATTATGATGATTTGCCTACAACTCATGCTAGAAATTGTCAAAACTATCTAGACATGAATTTGTTATAAAAGGTAAATTAAACTATTCTAAATATGCTTTCAAGTAAAAAAACTAAAACATACATTAATATGATGAATTAGTAAAAGAAATAAGAAATGCAAAATAAAAAATGCAAAAAAAGAATCCTAAAAGAAAGTTTATAAAAAAAATTTATGAAAAGAGTTTTAGAAAAATGTCGTACTAGGAAAATAGATTCTAACTATTTATATTCTATACTTAAAACAAAAGGAAAAGAAAATAAAAGAAAAGAAAATTACATTTAAAGAATGAGAATGGAATTTAAATACTTTTTATGATTATTGGGTTTAATAAAGAATAAGAAAGATAAGATGAGATAAAATGTTATGAAAAAAAAACAATGCTGTATAAAAAAAATGGAGCTTTAAAAGAAAAATATGTACTAATATTAAAAGAAAAGAAATACTAATAAAGAGAAGATTAAATTATTATTAAGAGAAGAGGAAATAGGATATTATAAGGGAATTTAAAACTAGTAAATAAAAGAAAATGTTAGAAAAATAAAATTGACTATTATGAAAAAGAAAAGAAAAAGAAATAAAAAATGAAAGCTAGAAAGAGAAGAAAATAAAATAGAACATTAGTGGTAAAGAAAAGAGGACATAAGAAGAAGAAAAGAAATTAAAGCTATATTAGAAGAAAAGAAAAAGAAATAGGATGATAGAAAAAAAAATTACACTACTATTAAAAGGAAAGAAAAAGAAGAGAAAGAAAGAAAAAAAAAGTTATTAAAAGAGTACTAAACTAATATTATAAGAAAAGAAAAATAAATAAAAATGGTGCATTAAAAAGAAATTAAAGCTAATATTGTAATAAGAAAAAAAAGAACATTAAATTAATACTTAAAAGAAAAGAACATCAGATTAATATTACTAGAAAAGAAAAAGAAATGAAAAGAAATGCTAGTAAAGAAGATTAAACTAATGCTAGACGTATAAAAGAAATTAAAAGCAACTATTTAACTTAACTGTGAAATATAGTATTAATTACTACATTTATATAAATGTAAGTGCGTTATTATAACAATTAACAACATTATTAATTTGTAATTGCCAAAATATGTTAGCACTAATTAATGATTTAATGAAATAAAAAAAAACTACAAATGTGTTAAGTGTTTGTGAAGAAGTTAACAACTAACTAATACATAAGAAAATTACATACGGCAATTTAAATAATAAACAAGGTTAATTGCACAAATTGAAATTGAAAGTTAACCCGATCACTCCAATAGAGAGGAAATAAAGTTTAAAAGGATCGATGATCCGAACGAGGTACCAAGATTGCCGGAGAATCCTCAAGTTGGGAATGTGCTTCAATAGGTCAATCATCGGGTGGTGATCCAAGCAAGGTTTCAATGTAAGAGGTTCGGAGCTCGGTATTTCGGCAAGGCTTCGGCGTTGAGACTTAGAATTGCTTGGCACCTCGGCAGAGCTTCACTCTCAAAACCTCACCCTCCAATTCTGTCCTCGAAAACGTACCAGAGGTATGGCATTTATAGAGTTTATCAATCAATGTGTTGCCATGTTTTGGGGACACGTTAGGCCATTTGGAGTTGGCGGTCGCCACAATGCAAGTTAGCGGTGGCCATATTTTTGAAAGGTTCCACAAAATTCTATGGCGGTTGCCACAATACATGTTGGCGGTCTCCGGGTTAGAGGTGGCGGTCGCCACTTTTGGCTAAGGTTTCCAAAAGGTTCTATTGGTGGCCGCCACAATGAACATTCCTGTCACCTTACTTGGGCACTAAGTTTCGATGGTTCGATCAAATTTTATTGGTTTGAAGGTTCCGGGTTCAAATACCGAGTTTAGATCACTTCTCGAGGACTGTACTAAGGCACCATTCCACCTGTTTTCGTAATCGAATTCGCCTAAGATTAGGCGGGGTCAAATTAGGGTGTCTACAGTTGTCCTTCTTTGATATAACTTGCATAGCTTTGCGTGAAGCATGTTATATCAAAGACCCAGAGACAACAACTATTTGACAAAGTCGTCAATTTTAAGCCACAAACACACAAGCATACATATGATGCTGGTCGTACTCGAATTTTAATCGAGCTGCTTACGTACCCCTTTGCTAGGGATTAGACCAAAACGTAATTCACGAGGCAAAATGCAGAGATGCAAGATAAGAAATATGGTGCAAATGCTAACATGAAGCAGATGCTGGTGTGATCGAACAAACCCTAAAGATCGAGTTAAGATCTAAAGGGAGCACGAGCGAGTTAAAGATCAAGTTAAGATCTAAGAACTCGACTGTGGATAAAATAATTAAAAGGGTTTGGTTAGGACCCAAGACATTATCCTAACTGGGAAAGCAATCGGTCGAGTTAAGACCTCACAATTTTATGGGATAAAAATAATTAAAAACCAAGTTACGGCTTAAAATTAAATTTATCGGGAAGAAGACCACGGATTAATAGGTCGAGTTAAGACTTAAAACTCGGGACTCAACGGAGGATAAAAATAATTAAAAATCAAGTTTCGGCATAAATTTAGATTTATCAGGAGAGAATACCATACACAGAAATTTCTTGAAGCATTTTTGGAAAAATTATTATTTTTGCTAACGAATGAAGTCAAGAGAACACACGTATACTGAAAACACCCAAATAGCCCCCATAAAATCCTAGAAACCTGTGATAGCAAACTGACGCAGGACCGCCAACTTTGGAGTTGGCGGTCACCATGATGTAAATGACATGACCATTGACAAGCTGGCGGTCGCCTCGCTATTTCCCGTCTGGCACGGCGACCGCCCACTTAAAACCCCTACGACATGCCATTCGCTATGGGTCGATTCACAATCTTGGCGGTCGCTCACATTGGAGTTGGCTCATTTGCATACTTACGCTCCACTACCCTATCGCGTGATTCCACGTGGGATGAGACGCTACGAGCCTCCCGCTGATGCTGTTGCCGTCGACGTTCTTTTGCGGGAGCCTGATCACCAAATTTCTCGCCAGTGACCTTCGGTATGTATTATATATTTACTGTTTTAATACCAAAGCACGATATATCAAACGTAAACGCATGCTTAGGATCCCCCAAATGATGTGATGATGATGAATTATGATTTATTTCGATGATGGATGATTGTTTGTGCGATTGTCTGAGATCTTAGCTTAGGTACCCTTGCAAATGAAGATTAAATCAGTATGGATACTTAGGATTTTTGAACAAATAATGAAAGGGAGCACTTATTTTAGTGAAAAGCATAAAAAATTAAGGGAGAACTTTTTGTTTTTATTTTTGGGATATAACAATTAAATGGGTAATTTTTATTAAAAAGCAATATTGTCAAAAGTTTTTAGAAAATTTTCCGAAAGTCAGAGAAAAATTTAGGAAAGAAAATTTTAGAAAAATCCTTGGAAATTTTTTAGAAAAATTTTAAAAAATCCTAGTAAATTTTGAAGAAGAGCTTTGAAATTTTTTTAGAAAATCTTAGGAAAATTTTTAGGAAAATCTGATACAATTTTTGAAAAATCATTGCAGAAAATTTTTAGAAATTTTTAAAAAGTCTTAGAAATTTTAGGAAGATTTTTTAAAAAATTGGTACAAATTCCTAAAAAATTAATTCTAAAAGGTTAGGGTAAAATGGGCAAAACACAAATATCAAAGGGAAGAGATTTTTTTGTTATAATTAATTTTATTTTTATTTTTATTTTATGTATATATATATATATATATATATATATATATATATATTGGTTTTGAAGAATGATAATCACAAAAAGGTAGAGATTTGTCTCGCGTATTAGGGATTAGGATTCCTAGTCTTTTACCAAGACGTGCAAAAATTAAAGGATCGTCACTTACATACGAACCAAGGGTTATAAAGATTTGCCCAATTTATCAGGACTTAGAAAAACTAGGGCTTGAAAGAGCCGAAGGGTCGTCACTTACACATGAGCTTAGGGTCATGGAGATTTTCTTGATTTATCAGGGCTTAAAGAGAACCAAAGGGTCGTCCCAGACGAACCTAGGGTAGAAAGATTTTCCTGATTTATCAGGACATAAAAGAACCGAAGGGTCGTCACTTACACAAGAACCTAGGGTAGAAAGATTTGTCCGATTTATCAGGACTTAGAAAGAACCGAAGGGTCGTCACTTACACACGAACTTAGGGTAGAAAAGTTTGCCAGATTTATCAAGGCTTAAAAAGAACCGAAGGGTCGTCACTTACACACGAACCTAGGGTAGGAAGATTTTTCTGATTTATTAGGGCTTCAAAAGAACCGAAGGGTCATCGCTTACACACGAACCTAGAGTAGGAAGGTTTTCTTAATTTATTTGGGCTTAAAAAGAATCGAAGGGTCGTCACTTACACACGAACCTAAGGGAGAAAATTTTTCCTGATTTATCAAGGCTTAAAAAGAACCGAAGGGTCGTCACTTACACACGAACCTAGGGTATAAAAGTTTGCCTAATTTATCAGGGCTTAAAAAGAATTGAAGGGTTGTTACTTACACATGAACCTATGATTTTTATTGCTTTTGGTTATCTGCTGTATACTATATGTGTCAAATTTGTTCTTTATATATCTTCTATTTGTCTTCACCTTTCAGGCTGGTCACTACGTCAGAGATTTTGGAGGTTTTGATTTCAGGGAGGTATTAGAGTGGTATGATGCCCTTCCTGCTCCCAGCCGGGCCTACGTTGATGCCTCCAATTTTGCTCGCTTCATACCCCTTCTGGGTAGGATGAGCAATGACCGTGTTTGGCTCACATCCCTTATTGAGCGGTGGTGGGATACCACCAATATCTTTCACTTTACCACCTTCGAGGCCACCCTGACACCTCTCGATTTTGCACTAATTATCGGTATCCGGGTAGGCGGCGACACCATTCCATTCAACCCCACCATTGCTCGTTCTATTGACGCGCTGATGTACTTTCTCATAGCCATCCCTGCGCAGATGGACCGCGATCGGGTCTAGTATACATGGTTCTTTGAGCAATTAAGACATTTTCACTGCACCGAGCCCTTCCACTTCGAGTGTGTCGCCCAGGGATTCTTGATATACATGTTTGGTACCTCCTTATTTTCGAGCAAGGAGAAAACCATACATTTGCATTACCTCGGTGCCCTGGCTCGCCTTGACCGGGTTGCTTCATTTGACTGGGGAGGAGCTGCTCTCGCCACCCTTTACAGCTTCATGAGGACTCTTACTCGGTTCCCCCAAGAGCTCAGCATCGGGGGATATTGGAAGGTCTGGGAGGTATGGTTTAGTTTTTTCTTCAGTCTTTCATTCATTTCTGTTATCTGTTATCCATTATTTTCTTGCTAACATCTTTTCTTTGTAGCTGTGGACCTATGAGTTCCTCGGGCTTCATGTCCCAGCGAACTCGGTGACAGACCCTTTAGTCATTCCCCATGCAGCCCAGTGGTCCCGAGGGATGAATGGGAAGAAGGCTGGAGGGAAGCATATTGATCAGTTATGGGTTTTGCTGGACCGACTGACCCCTGACCAGGTATCATTTTACTGTGTCCTGTTCATGAATGTTTACTTGTTCACCGCACTGTACTGTTTTTGTTCATACTGCACACTAACTCTCATACCGTGCTGTATTCACTGCTTACTACTTTCTGTACTATACTTGTACTTTGAATTGCTGCAGGTCCACTAGGATGTCTGGAGTGGAGTAGAGGATCAGGCTAGCGCAGAGCTGATGCCTAGCTGCGACATTGTGGCGAGGCGTATTTTGCTGTAGGGTCCATTCGATAGGGAGTATTATCTTGACGAGCAAGTGGTCCGCCAGTCGTTTAGCCTTGATCATTTCTGGATACCAGTGGTTCCTCCGGCTTGTATGTGCCGAATCGATCAGCTGGGCCGAGTCGACCTAATTTTGGAGCAGGTAGGGACTTATGCCACGGAGCTGCTGGTGGCTAAGGTAAACTACACCGCCTGGGCTCACTTGTTGGGTCTACTGGGGCCTGGCCCGGCTGGTGGTAGGAGGATGGGATCGGCACAGGAGGCTGCTGATACTGGTGCTGCTGTAGCTGCTTACGCTGGTCCTGCTGCTGCTGGTGCTGCTGCCGGTGGGGCTAGGGTTGGGAGTGTCGAGATACCCTGAACCGTATCTTCCTTCGTTGATGGGTATCCTTTCGATATTCCTATCTCGGTTCACCCAGCGCTGAAGTTCCAACCAGTACATGCTCAGGTTCATTCTTTTTCTTTGCTTCCTTTTTTGTATTTTCTCTATTCAAATTACTTAGTCTTTTCTTCCTTTTGACAGGAGGATCAGGCTTGGCTAGATCGCCTTATGCTAATAGTGAGCAGTATACGGACTTTGATTCGCCAGTAGGATGCTGCTCTGCGTCCAGCTGGGTTTCCTTTTGTTCCTCGGCCGGTGAGTGTTTATCTTTTTGATCTCTTTGTTCTTTTATATATATATATATTTATTTATTTATTTTTATTTTTTTCCTCTTTTGATAGCCACATGTAGCTGCTGCTGTTCCACCCCCTTCTCCTGCTCCTGTTCCGGTTCCAGCTCCTGCTCGAGGCCGTGGATCTCGTGCATCTTCCCGCGCTCGCTCCAGAGGATCTGTCTCGTCTGCACGGAGCCAATCCAGAGTTGTGTCCTCTTCCTCTGGCAGTGATGGTGATGACTTGGAGAGGCTTTTTGATGACATCAGCTCTGATGAAGCCGGCCCTTCTTCCTGTCGAGTTCGCCCGAGGCATACCTGAGAGAGAGCTTCTCCCCCCAGTTACTTTTACATTTAGATACACTTTCTCTTTATGGGCTTGCGTGCCCCATTTTGACATACTTACATACATTTGACCCATGGGCCTGTGTGCCCTAGTTTTTACTTTGATACATTATCTCTTGATATATATCTGGGCCTTCGTGCCATTTATTGCTTTATATTCTTCTGTTGCATGGTTTATCTTCATTTAATGTTCAAACTGTCATGGATACAAGGTTCAGATGCCGCAATTTATACAGATCATACAAACTGTAAACTGACACACACCCGCCATATTCAAACATGGCGGTCGCTACTTTCAAGAAGACTAACATGGTGGTTGCTATTTTCAACATGGCGGTCGCCTGGTCAAAAGGCTAATGTCATTGTACTATACTTTTCAGAGTTGGCGGTCGCCGACTCTAAGGAGGCGGTCGCCACATTAATTGTACTTTTGGCCAAAATTTTAATTTCCCACCCTTTTTAGCCTTATAAATATAGCCCTGGAGGCCTCATTTGCTGTTACTTTGATTCAAATGGCTTCTCCTATTTCTTTATGCATTGAAACATTCTCCCATATTGAGCGTCTAAATTTCACCCCATTTGGCCTTAATACCCTTTTCTCACTAAGGACTGTGAAGATTAATAGGCCTTTATTGATGGCTGCTGCACAACTGTGGGATCCTCAGTCTCACGTCTTTCGGTTTAGCCTTGAATAATTTTGCCCCACCGTGGAGGAGTTTGTCGCCATTTTGGACTTGGCCCCACGAAGCTCCGTTGCTGTTCCCACTTTTTTTCTATCAACCCGGCAGCAGGTGATACAACTTTGTGGTCTATCTAGGATGGAGGCCTCTCTTCTAACACATGATGACTGCCTTGACATACCTTGGATCATTGATAGATTTTGTCCCACCGGTGACCTTAGTGACCTTAATTTTCAGCTGCGGCAACGCTATGCACTTTGCTTCTGTCTTCTTGCCCGGTATCTTCTTATCCCTTCTGACAGGCGAGTTAGTTGCGCTCTGGTTGACATTACTGGTCAGATGTGGATGGGGAGAGACTTCGTGTCACTTGTTTTAGCCGAGACACTGCTGGGCTTGGACGCTGTTCATCGTGGTGAGACTACCACATTTGCTGGTAGCCCTTTACTTCTTCTTCAGGTAAGCTCAATATTTTTACTCTTCACCAAACTCTTTGTCACATTACAAAGATTTTCTCTTACTGTTCTAACTTTTGCTGCAGATTTGGTTGATGGAGAAGGTGAATCTTGTACAGAAATCACCTACCGATAGGCACAATGCCACTGCTTTCCTTTACCTCACGCGTTATCAGATATGTGACACCGAGGCAGCCTGATGGCAGTTTCTTTCTTCTCTGAGTGGCGCAAATATTACCTGGCAGTGCCCTTCGTGGCGGATTCCTGCTATGACTCTGATCACTCTGGATCATCCTGTTGTACTGTTGGTTGGCCTGAGTCAAACTACCTTCTATTACCCCCATCGGATTATGCGGCAGTTTGATCGCAATCAGATGATTTTTCCCAGTGTTTGGGGCCGTATGTTTTCTTCCGTACTACGGGCTCCATTTCTAGTACAGTATCAAGATGCTTGGCCTTCTCGTTCACGTATGAAGATGCAAGAGTTGTAGTGTTCCGATCTTCTTGATGAATACAAGACGTGGCTGATGCAGGATCAGAAAAAGATAGATAGAGAAGAGGAGAAACAAGTGGCAAAGAGGAGGAGGATTTGAGGACCTCTTCTTTGTTTTGAAATTTCATAGCTTTCCCTTTTTTATTTGGTTTTGTAGAGTTTGGGACCTATGCGCCCCCCTTTTTATTTTCAAAAACCTTGTAATTTTGATCAAAGTAACGAAAACTCCCACTTTATATTTTAGACGGTTCAAATTTATCCAAACTTAGTTCAATTAAATGGCTGTATTATCACAATTCAAAAATTAATTTGCATTGGTCTTACTTAGATGGTTGAAAATAAAGAATGTGGTCAAATTTCTTAAAAGAAACTGCCTACGTATCCCAAAAAAGTGGAATCAGGCCTTAACATAGTTTGGGTTCGGTTTACACTCAGGTATTGACACTCTCCTTTTGTAGTGCCCTAACTTTTGTCAATGTTTCCCTTTTGGGTTTTCGGCCTTGCGGGCTGCTCTAATTTTTGTCTGAGTTGCATTTTTGATTTTCAACTCAGCGAGCTTTTATTTTTTCTTTATTTTTACCTTAAAGATAGTACTTTTTAAGCTGGTCGAGATTTACTAGAGTGGAGAACATGTCATCTAAATCCATGATGATGACTGCACCCCCGGTCATGATGGTCTTGATGAGAAACAGTCCGGACCAGTTCGGCTTGAACTTGCCTCTCGGGTCAAAGATAGGAGCTAAGATTTTCTTAAGAACTAGATCTCCTTCTCTGAGATCTCGGGTCTTAACCTTTTTGTTGAATGCTCGAGCTATCCTCCTTTGGTAACCTTGCATGTGGAACAGAGCCTGTAGCCTTCTTTCATTAAACAAGAGCATCTCTTCTATTCGGTTCCTCTGCTATTTTGCTTATGAGATATTGGCCTCGGCCACTACTCTTAGTGAAAGGATTTTCACCTCGATGGGATGCACGACTTCCATCTCATACACCAAAGAGTATGGCGTAACTCATGTTGAAGTTCTGATTGACGTTCTGTATCCTCAAAGGAAAAATGGTAAATGTTCTGGCCAATCCTTATGTGAGTTGATCATCTTTTGTAGAATTTTCTTGATATTCTTATTTGCTGCCTTGACTGCTCTGTTGGTCTGCGGTCGATATGGTGAAGACTTGTAAGCCACTATCCAGTATTCTTCAAAAAGATCCAAGACCTCTCCTTGAAAATGTAAGCCATTATTTGAGATGACCTCATGAGGGTCCCCGTACCGACAAATGATGTTTTGCTTAATAAACTTAGAAACATGAGAAGCTTTCAATATTGAGTAGGAGGCTACTTCCACCCATTTGGTAAAGTAGTTAATGGCCATTAAAATGAACTCGTGCCCATTCGACTCCTTTGGTGTTACTTTGCCAATCACATCGATGCCCCATATTGAGAATGGCCATGGTGATGTTAGGTTATACAGCTGATGTTTTTCTTGATGAACTTAGCAACATGAGAAGCTTTCAATACCAAGTAGGAGGCTGCTTCCACACATTTGGTAAAGTAGTTAATGGCCACTAAAATGAACTCGTGCCCATTCGACGCCTTTGGTGTTACTTTGCCAATCACATCAATGCCCCATACTGAGAATGGCCATGGTGATGTTAGGTTATACAGCTGAGACGGGAGAACGTGCATAAGGTTTGCATGAATTTGACATTTGTGGCATCTCCGCACAAACTGCATGCAGTCTGTCTCTATTGTCATCTAAAAATATCCTTGTCGTAGGATTTTTTTGGCTAACATGTTTTCGCTGATGTGTGGCCCACAGACTGCTACGTGGATCTCTTTCATTAATGCTTAGCCTTCTTCAGTGTTGACACATAGCTTATTGACACCAGAGTACTCTCATTTGTATAGTCTTCCACCGCAAATGATGAACTGTGCAGATAGTCTTCGTATCGCTCTTTTGTCCTTTTTGCTAGCGAACTTGGGATATTCTCCTTTCTCTACGAAGTTTCGAATGTCAAAGTACCATGGAAGGCCGTCAGTGCTATCTTCAATAATAGATGCCATCTCGTATACCGGCTTTCTCTTTTGCTCAATTATCAAAGGCCTCATCCGGACTCCGGGTGGTATGTCAATCATGGATGCTAGGGTGGCCAGTGCATTGGCGAACTTGTTCTGTAGTCTTGGTATGTGGGTGAAGATCACCGATTTAAAGCACGGTATCAACTTCTCTAGTTCTTGATGATAAAGAATCAAGGTTAAGTCCCTGACTTTCCATTCTCCTCTTACTTGTGAAACTACCAGTGCCGAATCTCCGATGACTTCTAACTTCCTTTTCCCTAGTTCCAGGGCTGCCTCCAATCCAGCTAAACATGCTTCATACTTATCTTGATTGTTGGTGACTTCAAAATTGAGCTTCAATGACAAGGGAACGTGTGATTCATCAGGAGTGACACGGAGGACTCCTATTCCATAGCCATATTGATTAGATGCGCCATCGAAATATAGAGTCCACTTGTTATCCCCGACTTTCATTAGCTGTTCGTCAGGAAACTGGAACTCTGTGTCTTCGCCTCCTTCAATTGGTTGATCGCCTAGGAATTCTGCCACTGTCATGCCCTTGATTGACTTTCAGGTGACATACTTAAGATCAAACTCCGACAATAGCAGCAACCACCGGGCCAGCCTTCCCGTCAGTGCTGATTTCTCAAACAAGTACTTCAACGGATCCATTCGGGAGATGATGTTTACTGTGAAAGACAACACATAATACCTTAATTTTCATGAAGCCCAAATTAAGGCCCAGCATGTCTTCTCCAGTGGCGTGTATCGTATTTCTGACCCTGTCATCTTCTTGCTTAAATAGTAAATAGCTTTTTTTATTCCAGTTTCACCTTCTTGTGCTAGCATACATCCCGTAGCTGAATCAGTCACTGACAGATAGAGGATCAATGGCCCGTCAAGTTCAGGAGGAGCTATAATATGAGGATTTTGTAGGTACTGTCATATGGCATCAAAGGCATCTTGGCATTTTTGATCCCACTCAAACTTGACTCCTTTCTTCAGCAATCGAAAAAGCGGCTCACAAGTAGTTATCAGTTTTGCGATGAACCGACTGATAAATTGTATTTTACCCAGAAAGCCCCTGACTTCTCGCTCAGTCCTTGGAGAGGGCATTTCTAAAATTGTTTTGATCTTTGAATTGTCGACTTCAATGCCTCATTGAATGATCATAAATCCAAGTATTTTCCCGGTAGTGACTCTAAATGCACACTTCTGCGGGTTGAGCCGCATTTTGTACTTTCGGATCCTTTCAAAGAACCTTCGTAGTGCTGTGATGTGGCCATCCCGATCCTTGTATTTGACTATCATATCATCTATGTACACTTCGACCTCCTTATGTATCATGTCATGCAGTAAAGTAGTGCCAGCCCTCTAATAGATTTCCCCTGCATTCTTTAAGCTAAATGGCATCACACGATAACAATAGGTGCCCCAAGGCGTGGTAAATGTCGTCTTCTCTCTATCTTTAGGATCCATCAGAATCTGGTTGTACCCAAAAAATCCATCCATGAATGATAGCAAAGCGTGCCCCGCGGTACTATCTACTAAGACATCAATGTGTGGCAGTGGAAAATCATCTTTTAGGCTAGCCTTGTTGAGGTCCCAAAAATCTATGCAGACTCGGATACGACCGTCCTTCTTCAGCACTGGAACAATGTTAGCCACTCATTTTAGATACTCAGTTACCATTAGGAATTCAACATTGATCTGTTTCGCAACTTCTCTTTTGATCTTCATAGCCCATTCTGGTCGAATGCGTCTTAATTTTTGTTTGACCTGTTTAGCATCAGGGTATAGAGGAATATGTTGTTGGATAATATCAAGATCAATTCCGGGCATGCCCTCGTAAGACCATGCAAATACATCTTTGAATTCTTTTAATAAAATTATCAATTGCTCTTGTTCGACGAATGATAAAGTAAAACCAATTTGCACATTTTGTGGGTTAGTTTTGTTACCCAGATTTATTGACAAAGTTTCTTCAATTATTGGTTGGGCACGCATTTTTTTTCTCTTTTTATTAAAAGTTTTATTTCTTCGGGGATATTCCCGTAAAATTTCAAATCATCAAAAAACGTATGAAATAAATCGAACAAAGTAGAGTAATCAAAAATTTCGTTCATTTCATTAAAAGCCGAAGAAATTACAAACTCGATGGTAAAAGTAGAAAGAGGAGTACCAATAGACGTGCCCTCGATTACAAACTCTGATTCAAACTTGGACTCGGGATAGACGCCATGCACATTACAAGACTCGATGGTCCAATTCTTTACTTCTTTTGTGGCAGCATCGACAATAAGTTTGGTGAAGTCTATGGTGCGCTAAAACCCATCATTAAGCAAACTTGATCAGTCACCTGCAGCTCCGCCATCCTCTCATTAAACAGCACTCTCATGTCGGCCCCGTCAAGCTTGTCAGCCCAATCTTCCCCTTGGGCCTTCTTTTCTTCCTTTTCCCCTTCCACTGTCTCTTCCTCTTCCGTGTTAGACAACTAATGGCTGAAAAAGATCTCCAACCTTGGTAGCCTTTGATTGGTTTCTTCGTCGACCCACGGCTTTGGAAAGCCATAATACGGGAAATCTTCCCCTTTCTTGATGAAGTATCGATTGAGCGTCCCAGAATAATTGGCCTTTCATCCCCTTCTA
Organism: Heliamphora exappendiculata; assembly: GCA_034768845.1. NCBI lineage: Eukaryota > Viridiplantae > Streptophyta > Magnoliopsida > Ericales > Sarraceniaceae > Heliamphora > Heliamphora exappendiculata. The sequence goes on along the minus strand of JAOTRH010287018.1, from coordinate 11,700 downwards.
GGCCCTTCCAGATCTTCTTCCGTTGGTTTATACCCACGACCAAAACGGTACGAAGTTGGCAATACCTGAATGGGTTTTGGGATTTCTTGCTGCTTGTGTCTTAATCCCATGCCAGGGAAGAAGGACATTTTCCTCATCATTGTTACAGCTCGCGGGTTGACATACCTTTCTTCTTCATTCATCAACATTTAAACAGCCAGTGCTTCATCAAATCGAAAACCACCAAGCAACACATCATTTTCACTATGCTGAACTTTCAACAGAGTTGTGCCCTCTCCTCCTCTCGAGGGATGAATGTTGTCTTCTCCGTGAATAGTCAAAACTGTCCCATTTCTTATCAGTTTCAGCTTCTGATGGAGAGTCGATGGCATAGTCTGGACATTTGGGTCATGCAACCAAGGTCTTTCCAACAATAAGTTGAAAGACGCTGGCACATCTAGTACATGAAACTCGATTGACGTTTCCAAGGGCCCTACTGATATTGCAAATGATAACAGTCCCAGTACATTCCTCCTTGTCTTGTCATAAGCCCGGACCCCTTGATTGCTTGGCTTGAATTGCTCTATTTTTAGTCCTAAACAGAGTGTTGTTCTGAGCAAACATACATTTAACGCAGATCCGTTGTCGATAAAAGTCACGGGGGCCCATTTGTTTAGGCACTTAATGGTGATGTGTAGTGACTTGTTGTGATTTCTCCCTTCTATTAGCAGATCTTTATCCGAAAAGGAAATAACTTTTGGTTCAACTGCCGGCAGGATAAGTCCAATCAGTTGCTCTGGGGTGGCTTCTATCGGAACGCTGGCTTAATTCAAAACCTTTAGCACAGCTTGCCTGTGTTTATGCGAGGCCATTAATAGCCCCCAAATGCTGATGTTGGCTTGTGTATTCTTTAATTGTTTCAGTACTACATCGTCTTCCTCTTCTTGTTCTTTTTCCTTCGCTTTTCCACTTGGTTACCCCTTTTTCAGCTGGACTGGCTTGAAATGTTGCCCGCTTCTAGTCAGATGTTTTATTCCTTCCTCAGGATCCCATAATCCTGTTATTGTATTATTGGTCTCTCGCATCTTGTTCACAGGCGGAGGGCTTTCGAATGCCCATAAATTGCCTAAATCCGTGATTGCCGTTCTTTCTCTTCTCTCCTCGTCGTCTTTGATGGCCTATGTATTATTAATTTCTTTCTATATATCCGCTTCAATAAAGTCCAATTGTTGTTCCCGAGCGGCCCAAAAATTGATCCACTCTATTTCGTCAGACTTTAGCACAACTCTTACTAGCCAATAGGATAGCATTTCATCCACATATACCTCTTTCTCAAAATGATGGGAAAGGGTAATGCCATCGAACACGTGACCAAACCTATATGGTCGGGCTGGGTAATCCAAAGGCCAATCGTCTTCTTCGATGCGCTCCTCTTCTTCCAATTAAATAGCTGGGAATGTTGTCTGATACCACTGCCAAGCACCATCATTCCATTCCTCTATCCTGTCTCGACTGCCTCTAACCACGATAAATGAACATGCTGTCCGATCCTCAGTTACTAAAACATAAGGGCGCGGCAGATGCACCAAATAGATGTGCTGACTCGGGTCCTCTGATTCTCTCAGAGACATGTAATTTACCCCAGCCTGCCTGGCATGATTTGGCAAGGGGTTAGTTGTCACATTCGGTTTTCGAGAAGCGGATGGTGGCAGAATCACCTTGTTGTCGATAAGGTTCTGATCTCATGTCGAAGCCTTAAGCACTTATTAGTTAGGTGTCTGTGACCTTGGTGGAAGGCACAGTATTGAGAAGCATTAAACCTCGGCAGTGGGGGATGGGTACAAGCATGGGGTCCAATGGCTTGATAAGCCCATTCTCGACGAGTCGACTCAGGGCGGTGGATAATGAGATGTTGAGGGGAGTGAAGACCCTCCTCGGCTTTTGTTGCTGTTGGCAATTATCTGACTATTGGGTATTATTGGATCACTGGGTGGAAGAAGATGGGTATAGCGGGTTTACATCGTTTGAACGAGACACGAGGTTTGTGGCAGCAGATTGGTTATGGTTATTTGCGGGAAAGTCCTCTCAGGTTTCTGGCTCGATTCAGCCTTCTCAATATCCCTAGACTAAGTTGCATCTTTAATCTGAACCCCAGCACCAAACAACTGCTCGAATGTAGAGAGCGATTGCGTGAGCAGATAGCATTTCAGGGGAGCTTGTAGATTCTTCACTACTATCCTCACTTACTCTTTCTCAGGTGGTCGGTTTGTCATCTTGGTGGCCTTACCCCTCTACCGAGTCAAGAAATTAACAAAAGACTCCCGGCTCTCATGTCGAGTTGTTTCGAGCTCTTTGGTGGTGACATGTAGTTGGACATTGTAGCTGTATTGACTGAAAAATACCGTAGCTATGTCCTCCAAAGTTCTAATCTTTGCTACATCGAGGGAGAGAAACTATTTCTGGGTTGTCCCAGAAAGAGATCAGTGAAAGAGCAGGGCCTTCAGTTGTTCATCAATTTCCATCGGTGATAAGGTACCGACATACATTCGGAGATAAATTCTGGGATCTCCGGTTCCATCAAACTTCTCCATGTCTGGCATTTTGAACTTTTTTGGTAGTTTAGCGTCGGGGAACAAACATAGCTCTCCCACATCTAGCATGTATTCTTCGATCCCTTTTTCCTTTCTAAGGACCCTCTCCATGCGGTCGATCTTCTCAATCAACGCAGATTCTCTAGACTAAGCGGTATTTTCTTCCTTGACTATCACCTGGCGAGGGACCCATGGTGGTGGTGGTGGAATAACTTGCGGCCCATCAAGAACCTGGTTGTCATCCCAAAAGTCTTCCCCAGTACCATTTGGGTCATCATGCTATTCATTCACAATGGGCATACGGGCCTGAATCACCAGGATCTGCACCTGACATTGCACCTGAGCCGGGGTCTGTTGCTCTACTGCTCTCTGCATATCAGTGATCGCCCTCATTAGGCCTTCTAGATTCACCTTACTTTCTGCCATTTCAGTTGCCTGTTCTGACACCCTACAGAGTCTACCTGTCACTGATCTTTTCCAAACTCGTGTTGACTGTGCTTCCCGGTCCCAATGGTAAAACCTCAGAGAAACCTAGATCTCAAGAGCAGAATAACTAGTATCAGATACTTTTTGGACAAAATTCTGATGACAGATAGAAAATAGTTCATATACCAAAATGGCTGATCATAAACAGATACAAGCACTGGCATTGAAACTGAAATAATGCCCTTGTCGGGTCCTGATTACTTGAAAATCTGAGGTGAAGGCTAGGGAAAAGCTCAACCAGATTCTAAAAGGGAGGTTAATCTAAACGGAGAAAAGGGCATCACTCTGGTAAGAAAACGATTCTAACCCTTGGGAGACCGGTTTGAATCTAGGACATCTAGCATAACGATGAGGAAAAAGAACTGACTCTCAAAGGGTTTGAAAGAAATGAGCCTAAACAAAGGTGGAGGAAACCAACAACCCAGAAAGCACCCAGAGGAGAGAGAAACTATCCTAGAGGTTTCAAAATAAAATACGGGCATGAACTTGAGAAGAAAACTACGACGTGAAAACCAGACATGGTAAGAAAAACAAGACCCGGGTAAGAACCCGAAGGCGAGACTAACCTAAAACAAAGAATAATAGAAAGCCAGGTCTAACCCAGAAGGGAACTAGCTTAAATTCGGGCAAAACAATCTTAACAATATACAAACAAAACATACAATGAAGGAAACATGTAATCCTACTAGCGTTAGCAGCACTTAATGGAGAGTTCTAAATTCACTATATGCAAAAGGCTGATTTTGGTCAATTGAACATGGTACCTTCTAAATAGAGCCGGGTATATACCTCCCATGCATGGAGTGGTAAAGAAAATGGTTAAACAGTACGTCTGAACTCTTTTACTACACCTATGGAAGCGTACAGTCAATAAGACTTGCCCGTCTTTCCAATAATCCCTAAAACAGATAAATGATCGGGGCATCGGGTCGACCAGGTGTGGCGTTGGGATTTAGGGATTTTGAAAATATTTCAAAAATAAGAAGATTCAAAGATGTTTCAAAAACATTTTTAACACCTTGAAAATCGCATTTTAAAAACCCATTTTTGATGGAAATGGAGTCGCCACTTAGTTTTTGAGAAAAATTAAGAAAAATAAAAACAGGTACGGATTTTTAAAATGTTTAATCAAAGAAAAGGGGTCGGGGGCTAAGGTAAGAATCGGGAAAGGTGTTAGGCACTCCGTTGTCCAACCGTAAGGTTGGCTTCTACTAATCATTATTGGTTATTTGATAAGAATTTCTTAAATGCATGCAACTAAAGAAAATGGAGGCAAAGAAAGAATATTCGAAATCAAATATGAAAAATACATAACATATGTACATAGAATGCCAGATAAAGAAAATATCAAAATAAAAAACTCAAGTCCTACGGCATGAAATTTCTAACTAAAGGATATATGGAACGCTCTCACATGCAATTTTTACAAAAGTAAACTACCTTTCATGATTTGTATAAGTGAACAAACATATGCTAAAAAATGTTAAAATTACCTAAACATGATTTTAAAGTAACTAAAAATATACAAATTATCAAAACAAATTAGGTTGGCATTAACATGATGAGTATTTAAAAGGAAATAAGAAATGTAAGATAAAAGATACATAAAAATTCTATTTAAAAAGAAAGAAGGTTTATTAACAAAAATAAGAGTGTTATGACAAAAAAGAATTTACAGATTTAAAGAAAATAAAGAAAGAGCTTACAAAAAAATATTTATACTAAAAAAAAAGGAAATAGAGAATGCTTATCAAACTAATTGAGAAAGAATGCTAACTATTTACATTTCTATATTTTAAAAGAGATAGAAGAAAATAAAAATAAAATAAAACAAAAAGAGAAGAAAATATAACTTAAGAACCTTTTCTTATGATTTTTTGATTTAATGAAATGAAAGAAAAGAAAGAAAGATAAAATAAGTGCCAAAAGAGAAATTACACTAATATTGAGAGAAAAGAAATGCTAGATGAAATTAATTTAAGCTAACATTAAAAGAAAAGAAAAGAAAATAGGATGGAACTTTAAAAGAAAAATAAAATTACATTGCCATAAAAAAAGACATGTTAGCGTTAAAGATTAACTAATATTAAAAGAAGAAAAAATACTAAATTAAGTATTATAAGGAAGCAAAGAAAATAGAATAGTAGAAAAAAAAAATTATATTAATATTGAAAGAAAAGGCATAGAAATAAAAAATGAAAGTTATAAAAGAAATACTAAACTAAAAGGAAAATAAAATGGAGCATTAAATTAAGAAAAGAAAAGAAAATGAAATAGAATGCTAGTAAAGAAAATTCAACTAATGCTAGAAAAATAAAAGAATTCAAAAAAATAACTATTTAACTTTAAATGTGAAATGCAGTATTAATTATTAAATTCATATAAATGTAAGTGCATTATTATAATAATTAACAACATTATTAAGTTGTAATTGCTAAGATATGTTAGCACTAATTTAATGAATGCAAATAAAAATTACAATGTGCTAAGTGTGAGTGTGAGAAAATTAGTAACTAAACAGCTAAAGAAGATAACCAAATTAAATATGATTAACAATGTAAATGAAAAAAAAAATGAATTGAAATTGAATTTTAACCCGATCACTCCAAGAGAGAGGGAATGGAGTTGGAAGGATCAGGGATCCAAACGAGATACCTAGATTGCTAGGAAATCCTCAAGTTGGAAATGTACTTCAATGGGCCAATTCTCGGTTGGTGATCCAAGCAAGGCTTGTAATGTAGGCGTCAAAAGACTTGGGTCTCGGTATTTCGGTAGGCCTTCGGCATCGGGGCTCGAAATTACTCAGCGACTCGGCAGAGCTTCACTCTCAAAACCTATCACTCCAATTCTCTCCTCGAAAATGTACCAGAGGTACGGTATTTATAAAGTTCTTTAGCCAATGGGATGTTGCCACGTTTTTAGGACACGTTAAGGCATTTCGAGTTGGCGGTCGTCACAATGCAAGTTGGCGGTCGCCATTTTTTTGAAGGGTTCCATAAAGTTCTATGGAAGTCGCCACAATATAAGTTGGCGGTCGCCATGATGAAAGGTGGCGACCTCCAACTTTCATCATTGGCGGTCGCTACAATGAATATGACGGTCGCCTTACTTGGGCAGCAAGTTTCGATGGTTTGACAAAATTTCATTGGTTGGAAGGTTCAGGGTTCAAATACCGAACTTGGATCACTTCTTGAGGATCGAACTGAAGCACTATTCCACCTATTTTTATCATCGAATTCACCTAATATTAGGCGGGGTCAAATTGGGGAGTCTACACATGCCCTCTTTGATATAACTTGCATAGCAACGCATGGAGCAAGTTATATCAAAGATCCAGAGACAACATTCATTTGACCGAGCCGTCAATCTTAGGCCACAAACACACAAGCATACATATGATGTTGGTCGTACATAAATTTTTATCGAGTTGGTTACGTACCCCTTTGCTTGGGATCAGACCAAAACGTAATTTCTGGGACAAAATGCAGGGATGCAATGATAAAAACTATGATGCATGAAAAGTATAGAGTCAGTTTAGGGTCATGAGGAGGACCAACGAGTTAGTTTAAGGTCATGAGGAGGACTGATGAATCAGTTTAGGGTCATGAGGAGGACCGACGAGTCAGTTTAGGGTCATGAGGATGACTGACGAGTCAGTTTAGCGTCATAAGAAGGACCGGAGGAGGACCGACGAGTCAGTTTAGGGTCATGAGGAGGAACGACGAGTCAATTTAGGGTCGTGAGGAGGACTGGCGAGTCAGTTTAGGGTCATGAGGAGGACCGGCGAGTCTGTTTAAGGTCATGAGGAGGATCGATGAGTTAGTTTAGGGTTGTGATGAGGACCGACGAGTCAGTTTAGGGTTGTGATGAGGACCGACGAGTCAGTTTGGGGTCGTGCGGAGGATCGATGAGTCAGTTTAGGGTCTTAAAGAGGACCGAGGAGTCAGTTTAGGGTCATGAGGAGGACCGACGAGTTAAGACCTAAAAATTCGAGATGAGGTGCGGGATAAATAATTAAAAGCCAAGTTATGGCTTAAAATTAAACTTATCGGGAATAATAACTGTAAATTAGTAGGTCAAGTTAAGACCTAAAAATTTAGAACGAGGTACGAGATAAAAATAATTAAAATACAAGTTACGACTTAAAATTAAATTTATCGGGAAGAAAGCCACGAATTAATAGGTCGAGTTAAGACCTAAAAACTCGGATGCCAAGCGCACCAGGGCTAAGAGTTCCTAGTCCCCTAGGGCTTGCGGGTTCCTAGTCTTCTACTAGGACGTGCTGGGTTTGCCTGACGCACTAGGGCTTAAGGTGCCTAGTCTTCTAGGGCTTGAAAGATTTATTTGGCTCACTGGGGCTTAGGGAAACTAAGGGTCGCCTTATGAACCTAGAACTTAAACAACGCTTCTCATATGACTAGAATTTAGAAGAAGTTTGCCTGGTGCACCAGCCCTTGGATCAACGAACCATTCCTGAGGGCTGCTACACAACTTTTAGGATCTACGGGCTCATATTTTTTTGCTTTGGTCTTGAAGAGTTATGCCCCACTGTAGAGGAGTTCACCTTCATTCTTATTCTTGTCCCACGAGAGTTCATGCCAATACCTTCCATGTTCATCATACATCCTTGTGGTCTGACTGGTCAAGAGGTTTCTTTCTTCATTCATCCATGGAGATTCACTAGACACAGATTTTGTCCTACCGGTGCCCTTGGTGACTTCAACTTTTAGTTGCGATGCCGTTATGTTCTGTGCATCTGTCTGCTTGCCCTATGCCTTCTGGTTTCCTATGATGGCCGAGTTAGCACTATTCTGGTGGACATTGCTGAGCAAATAAGAGCAGGGAAGGACTTCGTGCCCTTAGTTTTTGTTGAGACCCTGATTGGTCTAGTGTTATCTACCCGGGTGTAATCACATCTTTTTCCGGTAGTCCTCTGCTTCTTCAAGGTGAAACTCAAATCTCTCATTTTTCCCGCTCTTCTCTTCTTTTGCTAATTTTTCCTCAGTTTTTACCGATCTTCTCTCCTTTTGCCGATTTCTCTCGAATTTTACCGCTCTTCTCTCCTTGTTCCACTATCTCCACATATCTCTCATTTTGTTGGTTTCTCTCGATTCTTATCTCTATTTCTCTCTTCTCAGATTTGGTTGATAGAAAAAGTAACTCTTCTACAAAAATAGGGTTCAAAAGGTTACAATGTTGTTGCCTTTGTCTATCATCCTTTTTACCCGATATGCACTACTGAGGCAGCTTGGAGACAATATCTTTCTTCACTGACTGGAAGAGACATCACTTGGTAGTGCTCCTAGTGGCAAATCTCTTTTATGACTATAACCATTATGGACCATCCAGATGTCTTGCTGATTGGTCTATGACTGTCTACCGTCTAGTATCCACACTGGGTTATGAGGTAGTTTGGTCGAGGTCAGATCATATTTTACGGTGTACGAGGTCGTAAGTATTAATCTTCCCTTTAGGCCCCATTTCTAGTGCAGTATCAGGAGCTTTGACCATCTTGTTCACTAATGGAGATGCAGGAGTTATCTCACACTGAGCTCCCCGAGGAGTACAAGGTGTGGTTGGTAAAGTAAAAAGAGAGTAGAAACTGAGAAGAGGGAGAAGAACAAGAAACGAAGAGGAGGAAGATTTGAGAAACTTGCTTTGCTTTTAGAATTTTATGGCTTTTTTTTGTTTAGAGTTTGGAAATTGTGTGCCCGCCCTTTATTTTCAAAACCTTTTGATCGCAGCTGAAATAATAAAAATTTCACGTTTATCTTAAAAAGGCTCCCAATTATTTAAAGTTTTTTGATTCTTGCAATTAAACAATTTTATTATCAAAACTCAAAGATAAATTTGCATTGATCATTACTCGAATTCAAAGATGGCTAAAACAAAGAAGGTGGCCGAACTTCTTAAAAGAAGCTGCCTACGTATCCCAAGAAAGGGGAATTAGGCTATGATGTAGTTCGAGCTCGATTTACTCTTGAGTATTAACACTCTCCTTTTGTAATGCCCTAACTTTTGCCAAGGTCGCCCTTTTGGATTTCCAGCCTTGCAGGCTCCTCTAACTTTTGCCTGGGTCACTTTTTCGATTTTCAATCCAGCAAGCTTTTATCTTATTTTATTTTTCTCTCAAAGGTAGTAATTTTTTGAGTTGGTTCAAATCGATTAGAGTGGAGAACGTGTCACCATCCGGATCCATGTTGATGATAGCTCCACCGGTCATAATAGCCTTGATCAGATACGGCCCGGCTCAATTTGGCTTGAACTTTTCTCTTGGATAAAAAATAGGAGCCTTGATTTCCTTCAGAACCAAATCACCTCCTCTCAAGTCTCTGGTACGCTTTAGCTATCTTCTTTTGATACCCTTGTATGTGAAACAGAATTTGTAGTCTTCTTTCATCGAATAAGAGAAGTTCTTCCATCCGATTCCTCTGCCATTCTTCTGCAAGTTGAGCCACGTCTTATACTTCTTGATCCTTTCAAAAAATTTCTGCAGCACTATGATATGGCCGTCTTGATCTTTTGGACTTCACAATCATATGGTTTTCATACACTTTGACTTTCTTGTGTATCATGTTATGCAACAGGTATTGGCAGCCCTTCAGAACTCGAAATTGCTCGGCACCTCGGTAGAGCTTCATTCTCAAAACTGCACCCTCAAATTCTGTCCTCGAAAATGTACCAGAGGTGCAGTATTTATAAAATTTATCAACCAATGAGATGTTGCCACGTTTTGGGGACACGTTAGGCCATTTAGAGTTGGCGGTCGCCACAATGCAAGTTGGCGGTTGTCATGTTTTTGAAATATTATACAAAGTTCTATGGCGGTCACTACAATACATGTTGGCGGTCGCCGGGTTAGAGGTGGCAGTCGCCACTTTTGGCTAGGGTTTCCAAGAGGTTCTATTGGTGGTCGCCACAATGAACATGATGGTCACTTTTTCGGGCAGCAAGTTTCGATGGTTCGATCAAATTTTATTGGTTTAAAGGTTTCGGGTTTAAATACCAAGCTTGGATCACTTCCTGAGAACTGTACTGAGGCACCATTTCATATGTTTTTATCATCAAATTCGCCTAAAATTAAGCGGGATCAAATTGGGGTGTCTATAGAGCCGTTTTATTTTTTATTTTCGATTATCCGGGCCGGATAGTTTTAGAACTGCTGTTAGCTTTGTTTTACAGGCGTTCTAATTTCGATTTTATGATCGTTATTTATTTTTTCATGTTTGATTGAATGGTGTGAATGATGATTATTTTTGTTAATCATGGGAGTTAACCGTAATAGATTGAATGTGACCATTCGGCATATAGGATCGATGTAATAGCTAGTTTTATGTTTTTAAATATTTATTTAGAATATTTAAGAACAGATTGAACATGCCCAAGAACACAAAAAACAGAGGCGGTACCGGCAGTGGCTTGATTTTTAACGGGCCACAGATTGTGATAAGGTTTTAATGGTTTTAAACGATTTTTTTGTGTGAGTCTTTTTATGGTATTTATGTATAAAAAACATCATAAAAAATAAGTCAAAATCACCAAAACAGCCCGGTTTTGGCGGCTTTGCTGGTGGCGGTTCAGCGGTAGTTTTTATGATTTTTTGGACTAATATTTGGGAAATTTTTTAAACATAAAATAGAAGTAAAATATATCTCAAAATACTTTCAAAAAGTAGAAAAAAATTGGGCCAAACAGTGCATTATAAAAAGAAAAAACAGCAGTTGCTTTTTTTTAGCGGCGACGGTGCTACAGCAGTAGCTTTCAGGTAGTTTTCTGACAAATTTTTGGTATGTTTTTGAGTAAATTTTTTGAAAAAAAGATACTAATTTTTAAGAACTTTTCAACGATATAAAATACGTCAAAAACGGAGTTCGAATGGAGTTGAAACTGCCTCGGGAAGTTGGCGGTGATGGGTGCGGCAGCAGCAGTTTTGGGTAGTATTTTCGACAGTTTTTTAGGTTATTTTTGAAAAGTTTTTTTTATAAAAAAATATTACTTTTCGAGATCTTCCTTTTGATATAAAGTACGTCAAAAATCGAGTTCGAAAAGAGGTTGAAAAAGTCCTAAGAAGTTGGCTGCGCAGTGTTGTTGCGGACAGCAACACTTTTTGATGTTCGGACAGTTTTTTGGGCCATTTTTCGAGAAGGTTTTCAGCATATTTTTTGATATAAAAATCCCATATTTCAAAATCTTTCCAACGATATAAAACTCGTCGAAAACGGAGCCCGAATGTGGCGGTGGCAAGGTGGCGCTAGCAGTGGCTGGTGGTGGTATGACGGTTTCTCTCTTCCAAGGTTGCTTTGTATTGATTTTTTGATGTATACGAGACTGATATGATATATTAGTATATATCAGATAGTATCAGGAAAACCTAATGCAATCATGACATTGAATCAAAGGCGAACAGGAATTGAAACTGTTGACTCTCTAAGGGAGACTGAGACACCTCAGTATTTTACTTGGATAATAAAATCGAGATATATACATATCATGTTTATATATATATGTAATGCGTGGATGATTGCATATCTATTTTATTTATTTTATTAATTTAATTAATTTAAAATTTCAGTTTTAATTAAAATATTTTGTAATAGAAAATAAAATTAAGTTTTTTTAATTAATTAATTTTAATTAAATGAAA
>JAOTRH010286908.1:0-38757 GCA_034768845.1 Heliamphora exappendiculata | reverse complement strand
GAACGAAATGGAAGAGGTAGTTACTGAAAGAGAAAAGATAACGAAAAACTTCACATAAATTATAATTTATTTTAAAAAGTGTAATTAAATCTAATTGAAGAAAATTTAGGCAACTACTTTTCTCAGTAGGATTGTCTTTTTGTGAAAGTATAGAATTATATGAAATTTGAGGAAAAATTTAATTACTCTTTTATTTAAGATGTATATGATATGTATTTTATAAATTTTATCACAAAAATTTATAACTAAATTATAAATATTTATAATTAAAAAATTACACAAATTCATAAATTAGTAACCAGGAAGACTCATAAATTTAATCATAAAATCTCGTAACAAAAAATCACATAATTCATAACTCACTACTTTTTATTTGACATTTCAAATATTTGTTATAATTTTAAACACGAACATTTATAATTTTAATCATAAGATCTTCTTATAAGCTCATACTACATACCCTAAAACTTAAGGTGTGTATTAAAACTTTTTCCAATACTTGAACTAATAATAAGTATATATATATATATATATAAAAGCAAATTACTCGTTCATATAGACGTTTTTTAACTTACATCAATTAATTTTAAGTTAATTTTAAAATTTAAATTCTAAATTAACTATAAATAAATAAAAATAAATAAAATAAAATCTAATGTTAAGAGTTAGAACTATTTTTAAATATTTTATTATTCTTGTAATGCATGTGAGCTTTAAAATTAATGTTCACACGGTATTTTACAAAATTCACATGTACGATTAGAGTGTTGTAATCTTTTTTGAACTTAACTTATTTTTAATGTGATAATATTTTTATGTTTTATATTTGTGTAGCATAGTACACTAATAATTAGTTTTAAAATTTTAAGAAAAAAATTAATGCTTAAAACTCTTGATGAAATTTCAATTAAATATTGGGTCCACTCATTTTTTCTCTTTTCTCTCAATTTCTATATTTTTTTAATTATCTTAAAAAAATTTCAACCATTAAAATTCACATGACAAATTTCACATTAAACTATTTTCTATTGTAATATAGATATATATGAAATGGATTTATGTGATTGAATTTAAAAATAAATATCCCAAAATTAGCTTTTGGAGTTGGGATATAATGTTGTGTCCAAGTTGTGCATTAAGCCTCTATTTGGAATGATTTTTCTTTATACCATATTTTAATAATCTCTATAAACATTAATACAAAAATATATATTTTAAAATTTTGTCAATCATATAAAATTATAAAATTCTTATTAAAAATAATAATACATCTTAAATAAAACCAAAAAATCACTTAAATGCGTTTAAGTAACTTTTTGTCTTGAGTAATTCTTATTAAAATTTATTCTAAATGAACAAGGTTTTTTTATTTCCCTCGTGATGAAAAAGATACAAAATACAAAATACAAAAAAGTCACTTTAAAAAACATTATTAAAAAATAAGAGGAAATCTTAAATTAGACAAAAAAATCACTTCAATGTGTTAAAGTGACTTTTTTATCATAAAAATGTAAATCAACCCAATAAGATTTTTAAATCCCATTTACCTAAAAAAAATACAAAAAAAAAAAAGTCACTTCAATAAAAATCATTCCAAACGCAATCTAAAAGTGATATAATAGATGGTTTTAATAATCGCTAAAAGACAAAAGATTTGTTACAAGTAAATCTGAGTTGTCATAGTACCCTTATTAATGTACAAATGTTAAATAAAAGGACATGCGTAAATCAACCCGTGTTATTCATCGGACACGTGTAGGATTTTGAGGATAGTTGCCAACACTTCCACACCAGAGTAAAACGTTTCGCCAATCATCCCGTGACAGCTAACAAATAAATTCCACATTTACGTACCGTGTGAGAATAACTTTTTTTTTAAATAAAAAAATGTTAATAACAGCCCAATTAAAGGTGAACAAAAAATATATAATATATAGATATTTGTGTAAAATGTATTAATATTTATTAAAATGATAAATTTTATACTTAAAAATATATTAATATTAAAAAAAAAATATTTTTATTAGTTTATTAATTACCGTCCAATAGGCGGTGATTAGCATTATTCTTTTTTATATAGTTTTTTTTGCTGTTTAGTAAAAAAAATTTATATTAGTTCGAATAATGATATTTTTTAGACCTCTCTCGTTATAGTAAATCAAAAAAATAAAAAAACTTTAATCAAAAAATAAAAAAATTAGATAAGATGAAAATGCCACTTTCTAGGCTTTATGTGATTTTTTTGTTTTTAGTGCAGTTTTTTCAATTTTTTTAAATAGCTGTATTTTTAATTTTGTTTTATCATTTTAAATTAAGAAAGTAAAAAAAAATAGCTTAAAAAATCAAAAGAAATCACAAAAAATAAACAAAATACAAAAAGAGTCACATAAAAAGTTAAACCAAACAGAAATTTAGCCCCTGATTGACAATTCTTACATTCTTGCTTTTTTCGAAAAATGCAAAAAAAATTAATTTATTAGAAAAAATAGATAAAAAAATAAACAAATAAAAAAATTATACTAAACTATTATTCCTTTAAATACTTAATTCAAATATTCTATATATTTTTAGAAACAATAAATGCTATTTATTTATTAACAAATGAATCAAATTCTATTTAAGTCACATCGTTCGGGTGGTTTATAATTTATTTGCTTATTTACTTATAAGCAATACTATCTAAACGAGTTTATTTATTTATTTACTTATAAGGCAGTATATTTAACTTATTTAGCTACCCAAAGAGTTTATTTGACTTATTTTACTTATTTGTTTATTTATTTATTTATTTATTTTTAATTTATTTGATTATCAAAATTATGTAATTTTTTTTTAACTTATAAATCAATAAGCAAAATAAGTAAAATTACCACGAGGCTAAAATATTTTTCAATTGTAGTTGTCATTTTTAATTATATACATGCTAAAGTATTCAGTTTTAAAAAATTAAAAAATAACTTTAAAAAATCAACTTTAAGTTAATTTATTAAATAATTTATTTTCAATTTAACTCATTTTTTTAATTAAATTTTTTAAAAATAAGTTAATTGTCAATTAGTTCCTTAGTCTTCGCTATCGAGACAAGCCACAGCAGATTCTTTCCCGAAGAGAGAGGGGAGTGGAACTTTTTCGCGTCGCGACAAAAAGATTCAGTACGACACAGTATTGTGGCAGTGTTTTTGTACGTGACGTGTCACGATCGGATCCAGACGTGACGGTAAGGGGAGGTGGGCCCCACACGAAATTGAATATTTTTGGCCGCTTGATAAAAACTCGAGACTCTACCAATGAATACGAGCAGATGCAGAGGCGATCCTATTGGTCCATCTGTCCGACGGAATTCAATGGATAGACACCCCCACCTGATTTGTCGTCTGTTTGTGCACCACAAGGAATAATTAATGTGATCCAAGGGCTTTTTTGGCAATTCAAATAAAGTTTTTAGTTAAAAACGTTAAACAGAAGTTTTAAAAAATAAAAAAACTAAAGTGTTAAATTAAAATATTAATTTTTAAAATATTTTTTTTGAACCCGTATCTCATTTTAAAAGATAATAATCTTTATTTAATAACGTCTTTATTATAAGGACTTGTTTAATATTTTGGACCAAAATTTAATAGGATAGAAGAAATAAATAATATTATAAATTATATATATATTTTTAATATTAAGAAATTATAAAAAAAAATTAAATATAATAAAAAATTTGATTCATATTTAGTTATGGTAGGATAAAATAATGAGATAGTACTTATAAATTTATTTTTTACCGTTAGATAAGAAAAGAAGATAATTTTAAACCTAATACTAATAATATCAATGGAGCCTGGTATTTTTAATACCATAAATGAGGTATTAATACCCTGTGGGTCCTTTTTTTTTTATATCCAATTCAATCCCTTTTTTTTCAGCGAACCAAACAAGACCTAAATGTCAATTATATATAAACGTTATAACCAACTATAAATTGATAATACTGTTCAATTTAAACAAAAGACAAAAAACTAATATTTTACTCAATTAATTAATTTTTTTTAAATGAAAAGCTAGCTTAAAATTGAATTAAGGAACAATCCATTTTGAACCTAATTTAATTCTTTAGCTAAAAACTCAAAAAATAAAATAAATTAGTTTCAAGGTAGTTGCTAATCCAGTTCTGAAATTCTTAGTTACTCTCATATTATTACGAAATATTGCTTATGTAAATATTTTTGATAAATAAAAAATATTAAAATTTTTAAGTGTGTTGATTTTTTTTTTGGGATCAAAATGTGTTGATTTTAATTTTCTAACTACCTAAATAAAATTAGGTAAATGTTGTCCGAGTATGAGTACCATATAAACAATGTTACCAGTTGAAGGGACCACTTTTCTGTCGAATTTCGCACTAAGATATTGTCTAATTTTTATTATTTGGACACACATAATTTTGTTTTTCTTCTTAAGAAAAACTTTTTGGTAGGTTGAAGATATAGTACGTCTTATAAGGTTAGTTGAGAGCTCTTAGCTGGACAATATGAAATTTTATCTCCTTATATTATCCCATCGCGTGGATCCACATAGTGGAACTAAAGTTCCCATAAATGGTGCCAATTGAAAGAATCACCAATCTGTCGAATTCTGCACGTCTAATTTTTATCATTTGGACACACATAATTTTATTTTTTCTTTTTAAAAAATATAATTTGGTGGTTCGAAGATATAAAATACCTTATAAAATGAATTGAGAGCCCATAATCGAATAATATAAAATTCTATCCCCTATACCAGGTGTTTTGAGACTACTAAATATTTACTCAATCTACTTAATTCCACTTAATTTCACGATTAAAAAAAACATGACTGTTTTTGTTGTAATGGCATATTTACTTGTTTTTAGTGATTTTTTTATTATTTAATTAAATTATTATATATTTTTAATTACTTTCATGGAGCCCAAGTTAAAAGGATAATTTTTTAATCAAAATATATAAAAAAATTCAAAAAGACAAAATACAAGCAAAATAAGTGAAAGAATTAAAATTTATGTTACTTATTTTTATTTTTAGTAATTATTTTACATATCTTTTGATTAAAACACTTTTTCGGTCTCTATGAAGTAAGAAAAAGTATAAATAAAAAGGTAAAAAGAAAAAATAGAAAAAACAGCCCAAACGGGGCCGCAATCAATTGATCCCACGTGTCATTCTCTGAATAAGCGAGGGATTTTGGGTCAGGGCAATAGTACTGTGGAAACAGCCCCATATTCTTACAGTGGTCTTCGCCAATGTGCTTTTTATTTTTTATTTTTTATCTATACCATTACAATACACATCAACTACTTGGTGTTATTTTAAAATGAAGTCAATTGAATTTTTTAATATTAAAAATATTCTTATTTAAAATTGATTTAAATTTGAAATAGTATAAATATTTTGTTTTCCTCCGTTATTAATTTTAAAATTATGGCCCGTTTGACATACGTTGCTTATTTACTTATTTTACTTATAAACTCACTAATTTGATATTTTTACTTATTTTTTATTTATTTTTTGTTTATTTTCATCTTTTTAGAATTTTTTTTTATATTTTAATTAAAATTTTTTATTTTTTCGACTCGTCTCAATGAGAAAAGTTTAAAAAGTATAAAAATTTAACTAAATAATAATAAAAATTTATTAAAAACAAAAAAATCAACTTCGTCAACTTAGTTAAACTTGCTTATAAACAAGTTAGCCATACGAAACCTATAGCTACTCATGATTTAAAAATTAAATTTAACTATTTTTAATTACTTAATTCGCTAATATACAATTAGTCAATTACATATGCATATATGTGCTAACTGCTGGTCATTTTTAACGCCTTGTAAATTGAAAATGAAAAACTGAATTTTGTAAAAGAAAAATGCTAATAACATTTTAATAGACTTTGTTTAAGAGAGAAAAAAACATGATAATATTTGTATAAAATATATTAATATGTATAAAAGTAATAACTCTTACTTTTAAAAATATATTAATATTCATTTTTTATCACCATTAAGATTTTAATAACAATTTTTTAAGTTGTTTTTAGCTTGGCTTTTCTTCAAAATTATTAATACTAATGGTTAGCATGATCCGGCGTGTGCAAACGTAAGATAGTTATAATTTTAAAATTAAATAATTAAAAATTTTTAATTAAAATTTTGTAAAAAGAGAGAAAGAGAGAGAAAATATACGATTACATGTAATTTTTGAGAGAAAAAAATTGAGAAAAATGAAAGTAATTTAGAAATTCTAAAAAATTCACATAATTTCAAAATAAAAAAACACAAAATTGATGTTTTCTCTTTATAAAATAATATAAATACATTATATAAGATAAATGAAATTGTCGTTGTTTCATACTTTTACAAGCTATTTTGGTGGGTATATTAGTGGTGTTTGTTAAAATTTATTTAAAATATTTAAAAAAAATTTATTTTACTCCAAGTATGTACTTTGTAAATTAGTTCCGTTAGGAGCAATTCTATTTTTAGGAGTAATTCTATTTTTTTTTTATCAAAGTTTAAAATGATCATAAAATGATAACTAGATACGAAAAAAAATATTTTTTGTTTGTTTTAAGTATTTTTTTAATAAAATCTCTTAAGTACATATAAAAATTGGTTATAATGAGATAAATTTAAAGTGTATAAAAGTGTTAATTAAAATTAGGAAAAAAAACTAAGAGCTAGAAAAAAAAATGATGGTATCCCAAACACCACATTTATTATAAATTAAGCATATGTATTATACTATTTAATTATATATGTGTATATACATATATTTATGTAAAGAATATAAATTTCATATTGTTTGACTAGGATTTTTCGATTCATCTTATAAAGTGAGTTTCACCATTAGCTTACCAAAAAATTTTTCCAAATGTAAAAGACAAAATCGTGTATTGTCTCGATTGTCAAAAATAAATAATATTTTGGTGCGAATTTCGACAGATAAGTGGTCTCTCGTTATTTGGCATTGTTTGTGGAAATTCTAATTCCAACACATGACCCTACACATTGGGAGATAATACAAGAGATATGAATTTTATGTAACTCAGTTAATGTCTCTCGACTCACCTTATAATAAGGTGAGTTTCACCTTCAACTCCACCAATAAGTCTTTTTGAAAGTGAAAGATAAACTCGTTCATATTTTCATAATACAAAACGAATAATATCTTGGTACGATACCGACAAAAGAGTGTCCCCTTTCAATTTATTAGTATGGTATTGTTGATTAAGGGTCCGATTGGTAGCTAGCCAAAAAGTTAAATTAGGTTTAAAATAGAATGTTTGATAATTTAGATTTTAAATTAGCTTTTTTAAAGTTAGTTATTTAGGTAAAAAGTCAATTTTTTTTATTTTTTGTTTAAAATATAATATTTTATCCTTCTATATATTTGATATTAATAGTTAAATGTAGTTGATAGTGATAGTAAATTAAATTATGAATAAAGGTATTATTATATTTTAAAAGTGATGGGAGCTTGAATAAAATATTTTGAAAATTTATGCTTTTTTACCAATCAAGCAATTTTGATTTTTTAATATTTTTAGCTAAAAAATCAAAAAAGTCAAAATACCAATCAAGGCTAAGATTTGAAGTTAGAGTCCGAGTTATCTAATTCTTAATATTGTTTAGTTTTTTTAAAAAACTTCTTATATTTATTATGGTGAGAGAAATTAAAAAAAATAAAACATTTAAACACAAAATATAATAGGACTCAAATAAATTATTTGAAATAAACTCTTTCAAATACCCTCCCCAAATCCTTAAATAAAGAGTAATCATTAAACGTTTGGGGACCATTATTGCCACACATTCAGGCAAATTTTATGGGCTTAAATATGAATTCAATAGAAATGTGTGTTTTTCAAACTACGTTGTACTTGTTGCGAACCACTTAATTATTGAGAGCTTTTGAAAGATAAAGGAGGGGTTCGTTGTAATTTGGGAGTTTTTGAAAGATAAAAGTGGGGTTTGTTGTAATTTGCGAACTACTTAGTTATTTGAAAGATAAAGGAGGGGTTTGTTGTAATTTTTTAATTCATAAATCTTGAATTATTATAAGATTAATGTATTGATCATGAGCTTAAATTATCGTAAGTGATGGTAGCACAACTTGTATCTTTGGGAGAGAGACAAGGGATGGTGGTTGTTGTAGTTTTTTTTTTTATACATAACTAGTAATTATTCGTATTTAAAGGTATTTTAAATATAATTTAATTATAAAATTAATTTAAATAAAAATAATTTTATTAATTATTAAGGTAGGTATTTAAAATCATTTAATTAAATATATATTTACTTTAAACTAAAAGTAACAAAAAAATTTATGCAAATTAAAAATAAATGTATAAAATTAACTATATTTCTGAAATATGTGATTT
Source organism: Heliamphora exappendiculata (assembly GCA_034768845.1). Classification (NCBI taxonomy): domain Eukaryota; kingdom Viridiplantae; phylum Streptophyta; class Magnoliopsida; order Ericales; family Sarraceniaceae; genus Heliamphora; species Heliamphora exappendiculata. Next base: position 30,357 of record JAOTRH010286908.1, on the reverse strand, counting down.
GCATATATATCAAAACTATATGTTTAATCAAAGATAGTAAGAAATCTTAAATTTAAAATTAAAAAAATGTCAACTTGTAAATTAAGAGTACGAAAATATTTAAATTACAAATGGAGATAAAGAGCTAGTTATTGAGAGAAAGAGAGAGAGAGAGAGTGTGTGTGGGTGCGCACCTAAATAAAATTAATGTCAAACTTCAAGAGTTTTGTGTTTTGTAATATGGATTTTTTTTGCTTTTTTTACTTTTTTGATTAAATCTTTTAGAAGAATTTTAAAATTATTTTTTTGACCAAAAAAAAACCTTGACAAAAGAATTGAAATAAAACAATTTAAGAAATAAAAATAATGAATTAAAGTTGATAAAAGTTCACTAGAAATGAAAAAGATTCTTAATTAAGGTATCCTTTGAAATAAAGTGATATATTTTGTTTATTTTTAACTTTTCTTACTTTTTTCTTATTTTTTATTAATTTTATTTATAACAATAAAAACAAGAGGAAAAAGATTAGTTTATTGTCTTATTGGATAAAAATAGTTCTTTTTTGATTTTTAGTAATTTAAAAATATAACCAAAAGATTAAAAGATTTGCCGAAATCAAAAAATAAGCAAAACAAATTTAGTTAGTTTTTTTTTTTTGATTTTTTGATTTGTTTTTTTAAATATTTACTTTTTGATTCACCTCAAAGAGAGCATTTAGGAAAGTAAAAAAAGTAGATCAAAAAATAAAAATACATTTATTGAATATAAAATAAATAACATGAAATAAATAAATAATTTATTATTCCAAACAGGCATAAAACTACAATGAACACTGTTTTTGAGTGTTTTGGTTTAGAAAACTTACTGTAAAAATTTATTAGAAATTTAAAATTAATAATTTAAATTAAATTGCAGTATAACCCCATACAAAACACACACTTAAATTTAAATAATTTATTTTGAACTCAATAATAGTAGATATACCTATATAATTTGTGTATCACATTTGTTGGCCTTACATTTTACTGCGCAGGCGCAAGTGTGGTGGATTCTATATTAGATATCATTGAATAAGATGAGGGCAAATTAGTAAAACCTGAAGTTCTATGTAATTTTTAAAATACTAAGGGATTTTAGATTAAATTATGTATATAGTGAGAAATTTAATTCATGTTTGATTAGAGTAAAATGAAAAATAAAATAAAAGTTATAGAGTTATTTCTAACCGTTAAATAATGAAAAAATAAGATAATTCAAAACTTAGTACAAATAATATTAAGAGATATCTGGTATTATTAATATTATAAATAAACAATTATAATTTTTTATTTATCAAATTATTAATTTAAATTTCACAATACGAACATAGAACTCACAATATTAAGTGAATAAGAATTAGAACTCACAATATTAAGTGAATAAGAATTTTCTTAGTGAACTAATCTTATCTATTAAACCAATATCCCAATTTTTCAAAATAAACAAGGCCTTAATATGTAACTGACACTAACACTCGAACCCATTATACATGTTTATACAATAGAACATAAGGTACGTAAATAAGGTATATCTTTGACCACGATGGGCAACTTTGGCTTTTTTAGCTTTTCGGTTAAAAAGTTTAAAAAGTCAATTTTGCTCATTTTCCAAAAAATAAAAAAATTAAATTAAAATATAAATTTTCATAATATTAAAATTAAATTCTTATTACTTTTAAAATATAATAATAATAATTATTCATAATTTATTTACTACGACTACCAATAATGATACATAATTATTAATATCAAATATATAAAAGAATAAATTATCAACTTTAAACAAAAAATAAAAAAATTAGCTTTTTACCTAAACAACTAATTTCAAAAAAATTAGTTTAAAAGCTAAGTTATTCAACAACCTACTTTGAACTCAATTTAATTTTTTTTTATTTAAAAATACAAAAAAAATAAAAAATAAACTTTTAAACTAGTGACATAAAGACTTTTTTTTAAATTCATAATATATATATATTTATTTATTTATGTGTATTACAGTGATAAATTTGGTTAACAGTTAGCTTTTGTCTGGCTATCCACTTTAAGCTGATTTTTTTAATTTTTGGTTTAAAATTTTAAAAGATAAAAAGTTTTATTTCTTAACCTCTAATTTTTAACCTATTTGCTTTTAAGTTTTTGATTTTTTTTTATAATAATTTATAATTTTATTTTTTTACATATAAAATTAAATAAATTCTTACTAAACAATTGTACCAAGTTCATTTAAATTGAAATGCAACTACAAAAATTTTACATGCAGCTTATTTAGCATTTTTAATAGTTTAAAAGTTATTATATTTTTAATTAAACGAACTTTTTAATTTTTTAGGTTGAAGTGGCTTAAAACCAAAAAATTAACTTAAAATCAAGTTATCAAACAAAACTTTAATTAAAATAAGATAAAAATAAGCAAAATAACAAACATGCCCTTACTTAATAACTTAAGAATTGATCTTATCCATTACACCTTCCATAGTTCTATTATATAAATCCCATCAACCAACAAAAAGGAGAGCATAGCGTTAGCCAGACAGAGAACAACAACACATCAACCCACCAATCTCCTCTTCCAACATTTTCCCACCTCCAATGGCGACAAGGAGGGGATACCTTGAGACACCCAGCTACTTCTTCGTCGCCGGAGATCAGCCGGAAAATTCCTTCGTCCCTCCCGATTCTCAATTCGAGTTCGACGACGAATCATCCCAAGTCTGGGCCTCCCCTGCCGCCGGCGAAATCCTCACCTCCTCTGAACTCAAAAAACCAGCTTCCACTTCATCACGTCCAACGAAGAATCCCGCAAGGAAACCCGCTGCCGCCGTCGCCATTGATCAACGCAGGTCCAAACCCTCCTCTTCGTTGCCGGTAAACATACCGGACTGGTCGAAGATCCTCCGCGACGAGTGCAGCGAACGCCGGCGGAGAGACTTGGGCCAGAACACCGCTGCCGCCGCCGCTGCCGACGACGATGACGATGATGATGGTGAAGAAGGTAGGATACCTCCTCATGAGTATTTGGCGAGGACGAGAATGGCGTCGTTTTCTGTGCAAGAAGGTATTGGGAGGACTTTGAAGGGGAGAGATTTGAGTCGGGTGAGAAATGCTATTTGGAAGCAAACTGGGTTTGAAGATTAAAAACCATTTTTTTTATATTTCAATAGAGAGAGAAAGACAGAGAGAGGGAGAAAGAGAGAGAGAGAGAGAGATACTCACAGTTTATGTGAAATTTTGGGTCGGCGGCCATGGATGGTTTTGTTAGTTTCTCTTACTGGTCATCTTCTTCGTTTTGTTAAAATCTTCTGGTCTGTTTCATGGGGTATGTGTCTCTGGTTCAGAGGTCACACTTTCTTGTAATATTGTATGGTAGTAATCTAACTTTTGTGACTGTAGGGAAATGGAGATCTTACTGGAAATCTTGTTTTTTCCCACAGGGGAGGAAGGAAATAGTGATATGTGTTCACTCACTTTGCAAATGATATTCAATCTTTTATTAGTTTAATCAGTAAAAGCTCCTATATTTAGCAGTATAATTCATAATTTTAATCTATAAACAAGTTATGTATATTGTTTACCCACCTTTTAAGTGGGTCAACAAATTTGTTTTGACATGTAAAGTTATCTATGTGCATGAAATTATATATATATATATATATATATATATCAATATATTATATATTTTTAATATACGCATATACAGTAAAAATATGTAGTATTTTATGCATTATATGTACGGTGGTGTTTTGCTTTGTTTAAAATTATGATTTATAATTTTTTATTATTAATTTTATTAATAAATTATAATTTTTTATAATATTTTTAATTTTTGTTATAAAATATAATTATTTGTTTTATAAATAATTATTTTTAATTATAAATTAATATTTTTTAAAAACTTATATTTTTATTATAAATTATAATAATTATTATTTTTAAATATAATTTATAAGTTATTAATTTTAACAAATAATAATGGGTTGTTTGGTAGGTGAGAAAGCTACAGGCTAGCTAGCTGGTTCAACCAACCTTGAAGTGAAATCCATGTACTCTTGAATGATAGATCTTGCCCCCCTGATTTGTTGTTTCTTGTTTTGTTTGTTTGGAAAGAAACAAAAACGTTTTTTTTTTTCTCTTTTGTACAATTTGTTCCATCCAAGGAGAGCATATATTGTTAGGAAAATAAAAACAAAAATTAATTTGTTTTAATAAAATAATTTGTGAATTAAACAGAAATCAAAAACTAAAGGAGAGACGATAAATAAATTGTGTAAACAATGTGCGAAGAGAAACTAAACCTACTGTAATAAAATAAAATGAGAACAAATAAAAATCAAAAAATAGAATTTGTAAATATTGAAATTAAAAAATCTAATATAGTAAATATTGCTTGATGCTCGTGTTTGACACGATTTTTTAAAGACAAAATTATCGTTACTGGGAGATTTTGAGTTGACAGTAAATATCTCACTAGACACAACGATTAGCAAGAATCAAAAATAGCACGGCAATTTGATTATTCGGAGAATCAAAACAGTGTTTAAAATTCTCTTTTTTGGACGATCAAAATGCAGATTTAATGCATAAGCCAAAGCACAAAATGAGGGAAGGAAATTGGGAATTGAATGAATTAAAATGGCAAAGCAGCAGCCTAAAAATATGAGTGGCTAATACATGTTCAGACTGAATTGAAAAGTCACGAATCGGTTCAGTCTTGTCGTTAAATCACCAACAGATGCGAATCGAGGCAAAACTCAAACTCCAACAGCCGTTTTTATTCCAACGAGCAAAAATCAGTAACTACATTTTGAAACAATTTAAATAATTAAATTATTTAAAATAAAAAATTTAAATGAATTTTTCATCCAAAGAAAAGGGTTGACTCGACTTGCTCACAATCCATGAACCACGAATCTCGGACCTAAGCCTGATTTAATTTAATTTAATTATTCTGGAAATGTTTTGCAGTAGCATTAATATTTTCAAATTCTATAATTTAATTTTATGTTATTACAGAAACAACACAAATAAATTTGTTTTAACAATTCAAAAGTAAATCTAAAATGAATTTATTTTTTCTTTAAAAAATTGCAATAAACTAACACTATAGATAAATCATTTTAATTTTTGAATATAAACAATCTGTACAGTACATATTAAAAACAATATCTGTGATTAAACTACAAAATATATAATATTGAAACAATTACAGAATTAAATTACTGTAATTAAAATTAAAACAGAATGTAATCTTGACAAGTGTTTTAAGAAGACAATTAATTTGTAATACAAAATATAAAACAGATTAAAAATAAAATTTCGTGTTAAGATTGTTGAAAAAATAATAACAGAAGCTAATTTGTTTTAATAAAACAATATGTAGATTAAGCATAAATCAAAAACTAAAGCAGAGACAGTAAATAAACTATGAACAGTGTGTGAACAAAAACTAAACTTATTGCAATGAAATAAGAATGAACAGAAATCAGAAAATAAAATCTGTAAATACTGAAATTAAAGAATTTGTATAGTAAAGATTGATCGAAACTCATGTTTGACACGATTTTTTTAAAACGAAATTGCCCAAACTACGGTATTTCGAGTTGACTGCAAACGTCTCACATGATACAACGATCAGCAAGGACCATAAGCAGCACAACGATCAGCAAGAATCGTAAGCAGCACAACAATCAGATTTTTCGGCGAATCGAAATAGTGTTTAAAGTTCTTTTTTTGGACGACAGGAATGCAGATTTAATGCAGAAGCCGAAGCACAGAAGGAGGGAAGGAAATCGGGAATTGAATGAATTAAAATCGCAGAGCAGCAGCCTATAAATAGTAGCTGGTGCCTGTTCGGACTGAACTAAAAAGTTACGAACCAGTTCGGTCTAGCAGTTAAATTACCAACAGATGTGAATCGAACCGAATTGAAATTCAAACTCCAACAGCCGTTTTTATTACAGCGGACAAAAATGGACAAAAGTCGATAACTGCATTTTGAATAATTTAAATAATTAAATTATTCAAAATTAAAAATTTAAATAAATTTTTTGTAAAAATTTAAGGGTTGACCCATGACCCAAGTCGTGCCCGTCGATTCGACAGGTGGCGGCAGCGCGCGCGTGTGGTTAGGTTGAACTCAAACCTGCACTTGGGTAGGTCCTCCCCATTTACAAAACTTGGTACCTTGGGGTTCAAACCCAAATTTCAACTTGAGTCTTATATACCTCTTAATCTTTCATCTCCCAAACAATGTGGGATAAAGGTTAAGTTAACATTTTTTTATCAATTTTAATGGAACACTTTTCGAGTTAATTCTTATTCACCCGTTAACAATTTTGAACGCCACAAAATTCAGATTAAACTACTCATGAAGATGAACGTATTAAAATTTTAAATCAAAAAAAAAGATTAATCTTATCTAATGTTACTTAACTTCAAAATTAATTAAAAATCATGTTTTACCAAGTTCAAAACTCACAAAATTTCCATTATATATATATGGTAAAGCTACCTAACCAATTGATTTTGTTTTTGGATTCTAACTTCTGATGAGAAGGGAAGTGCATGCCATTGAGATTGAAGTGAAACTATTGTATATATGCCATTTCTGTTGTGTTTCCAGCTTTCTTGCCCTATCATTGTGCTTTAACTTGTGTTTTCCCTAGGCCTTTCACAATTTTATAAGTCAGAATATCATTACTCTTTCCAGGAATAAATCAATGCCCAAGAAAAAAGAAAAAAAAAAGAATATTGACAACAATAATAATATTAGGACAAGGGAGGGCAAAATTGTCTTATTAAATAACCATGTTAGAAATGTAGCAGTTTGGCAACATTAAAGACAAATTTATCTTTTTTGTGCAGAAGATAATAATAATTATTTTTTATTTCGCAAACCTTTTTTTTTTCTATGAAATGAATGTTATTTCACAAAAAGAGTTCTGGGTTCATCCGAAGTAAATTTGACGCCATAGCTTGAGGAGGGAAAAGATACTTGTTGTAGCTGGCTTTTAATGAATATAAGGTCTCGTTTGATAACAAATGTATATTTTGTGGGATTAATAATAAAGTAAAATTAGTGTATAAATTAATAATAAAATGAGATTAATGTATGAATAGATAATGAAATTAATAATAGAGTGGAATTAGTATATGAATTTATAATGGAGTGGCTTTTTTGATATGATTTTTTTCGTTATTTATTTCTTATTTTCTTATTAGGTCAGGCGGGCATACTTTTTATAGCACTCTCAAGAATCAAAAAAGTATAAAAAAACTAGTACAAAATCAAAAAATACGGAAAAAAAGTCACTTATGTTGTACCAGAAAATGAAAACAACCAACAAGAATCAAGTATTCACACACACAAAAATATAATTTACGTGGTTCATTCAAAATTAGAGCTAAGTTTATAGAATTTCGATGACTTATACTATAATAAGAGACGGTACAAGTTGCAGGTATATCAAGCTTTAACTAACGAGTAGACCTTAGAAAAGATTCATTTTAATTCGTGATGCTTCTAAAACTGGTCAAATCTTCAGTCGAATTCTCATAATAACTAGACTTCACACGTCAAACAACTTAAAGACTTTTAAGCTACTTATTTTTCATCTTTAGATATTTTTTTTCCAACTTTACTACAAACAAACATACTTTTTAAATGTTTTTCACCACAAATTTTTTTAAAAAGATCAAAATTAGACAAAAAAAAAATCAAAAAAGGGTGAAAATCACTTAACTAAAAAGTTATCTTAAATACAGGCTGATTCCCAATTAGTCAAATTCAAGTTTGATCATGTGCGCTACTTATCTTTTTCTTTTGGATCAATTTTCCCAATTAAAATTTTTTTAACTTAATTAATTTTTATTTTTATTTTTATTAGTTTTTTTATTTTTAATTTTTTTCCCTCCAGTTCTTGGTTCAGTTTTTGTACTGTTTGTTATGTGATTAGACTGTGTAACCAAACCAAGATAATTAAATCTTAAACCACCACAAAGTCCCATGTTACCATTTTTGGGTTTGTCCTTTATTTGTAGCGACTCTAATTAATTGCTAGCAGCTACGGCTTTTATGCTGACTGGAAAATTAGAGCTGTTTTTGTTGGCAGTGATTGCAATGGCAAACCGCAAACATTAATATGTAGGCGAAGGTGTTAGTGTTTTGGATTTAGGGAACATGAGCGCCACTATATAGGTAGCATAGTTATTGGCTAGTTTGATTTTTAAATTGAATTGCATAAATAGTGAGATTAGATTGTGTAACCGGTAAAACTATAGGGGTGTTTGAAATGGGTAAGAGTCAGTTTTTTAGGTCCTCCGAATGAGCCAAATGAATTGGCACAAGATACTAATGGTGAGATTAGCCGGCGACGAATGCAGAAAGTCATTCTGGCGGTTAAATTAGTGTTTTTTAGGTTTCAAAGAGTGGAATAAATTCAAACGAACAATCTAAGTTTAGTTTTGCAAAGTTTTTAGAGATCGAATGTTATGTACCTTTTTTAATTCAAATTGGAGCCCTTTATATTCGGGATTAAGGTTCTTGCTTCTGAGAGTAGTTAATAATGGGCTAGATTCCATTAGCAGCCTTACTCTGCAGGTTGTTAGGTCAAGCCTGTAACAATTCAATTTGATCAGTGGTTCAATAATTTGAATAAATAACCTAATAGCACGGTACAAAAGCTTAAGCGTAGTTTCTTTATATATCAGGCTTAATTTTTATCTCTTGCTGACGTTGAATGGGGTATCAAAATATCCCATATTCAAAGACGTGACGTCCTCTTCGTGTGACCTAAATTCATTCCATAGTTGAGATGTGGATAGCAGTCTATTAGTAGATACAGAGAGCCTATAAGCGTGTACAAAATATACAATCTTGGAGCCTCTACTCCTCTTCGAAATCTCTATTCCTCTATCCACGCCACCACAGAATCTTACATGGGAATCAAGGTTGGCTCTGATATCATTTGTAATAACCCAAGTGGACCGCTAACCCAATAACTTAAATAAAAAGCCTAACACCATGGTCCAAAAATTTTAACTGAAGTTATTAGTAGTAGCTCGCAAATCTTTTTATATATTAGATTTAATTTTTATCTACCACTAATGTGGAATGGGGTAATCCAAAGCCCATGACTCCCAAAAGTGGAGTGTTGCCGCAACTTTGTTTGGAACTCTTGGGATTAGTCGAAATGTTATTAATGTCCTTGGCTCGACTATGCAACCATCATTAGTACTTCTTGCTCGGCCATGCAACCTTCATTAATGCTCTTGACGTCAACACCAGACGTAATGTGTAGATTGGGTGCTAGTTCACCCAAAAGGCCCAATGGCTCAACTACACTCCTTGACCTCTTTATGAGCTTCTCTAGCGTATCTCCCTTAACTCTAAATGAAATAAATTGTTCATATTTATAATCCCATAACAAAAATTCTAAAAATAACTTTCAGTTCATCACGACGGTGCTCGAGCGCTTAATGAGCAGGTGCTAGGGCCATATGCTGTTGGTCTCTGAATGTGGCAGCGCTCGAGCACTCAATGAGCACATACTAGCACCGTATGCTGTTGGTCCCTAAATATCGCAGCTCGAGCGCCTTGCTAGCACTCCGCTAGTGCTTGGTTCTATCGTTTTGGCGCTCCGCTAATGTTTGCTTTTGGAGTCTTAGCACTCGAGCACCCCGTTAGTGCCCTACTATCATGGTCATTGTTTCAAAAAATTCAAGACAAACTCAACAATCTCTATGTTGGCTTGAATTTTTCAACCATTTTAAAAAATTGTTAGTTGCCTTGACCTGGACCATATTTACAAGTATAGATACTCCACTCTCTTTGACCATTAGTATGAACAAACATGGATCAAGTCTAGAAAACACTTGAACTTAACCTTTTTGCAATGAACATCCTTCTTGTTCTTAGGAGATTTTTCCAATTCTTAAGTCTTATTATTATGTGACAACTCCACTTTTCATGACATAGCTACCTATATCACTTATCTCTATTTAACTTGTTTGTAGCTTTATTATAAGAAAAAGGATCTCCATTATTTGTTATTAGGGTAAAACTGATTATATTCTCAATGATATGCCTTACTGGTCCTTTGCGAGTACGCTCATCTTTATGTTTAGCAATTGTATAAAGAGTTTTTTTTTAATTCTCACTAGTGTTGATTTGTACTAACATAACCCAGTTCACTGGGTGAATAGTTCTCATCGTGTTCCACCACGACTGTTGCTTTTTTTCTAATTAAGCTCCAGCATGCCATGCTTGTCGACCAAGCCACATATGTTGAAGTTTTGTGCCATCTGTATTGAAATGTATCGGTGTAATAGGGGCAAATTCATCTACCACAGTATTCTCTACCAATTTGTAGAGATTGTTAATTTTAAAATATAATACTTTATCTTATTTATAATTTATTTACTATAACTATCAATTAGATATAATTATTAATTCTAAATATATATAAAGGTAAAATTGTCAACTCTGAACAAAAAGCAAAAAAGCTAATTTTTTTACCTAAATAACTAATTCAAAAAAGTTAAGTTATCAAATAACCTACTTTTAACTTAATTTAAATTTTTGGCTAAAAATACAAAAAAATAAAAAAATTTAACTTTTAAGCTCATTGAAATTGGGCCCTAAACATCAAATCCTTTTCTCCATGTTGCACTACCAAGCTTTTTCCAACTAGGCCACGGGTAATAAGTTATTGTTGTAATTTATTAATTTTTTTATAAATATTTATCCAATTATTATTGGTTATAAATTTAATAAGTTATTAGTATATATTTATTATATTAACCGTTACAAAATTATTAGTATAATCTATTCAATATGATAATATTTATATTAGTAAATTATGTCTATTAGAATTAATTGCATTTCATTATAGACTAAATATGATTAGGTGTTAGGATAAATTACACTGACCTCCCCTTTGATTTTTGACAAAAATAAAATTTTTTCTTATGATTTTTGAAATGTTACTAACCTCTCATCATGTTTAATTTTTACATTAAATTAGTTAAACTGTTAAATTTTTGCTTTGCTACACCTTATTTGACGCTTTTTTTGAATAAATTTTTATGATCCAATTCGTTCATTACGTAGAACTCGTCAAGTTTGTTTAATACATAATGTTTCAGATTCATCCGGTACCTGTAACTAAGTGATTGAGTAATATTTATTTAACAATATTTTTTTAAATTATAATTTTTATTTATTTAGTTATAAAATAATATTATGAGATCTTATTCAATCACTTAATTACAGATATTGGATGAATCCGAATTTTTACATACTTAACAAACTCAAAGAGTTCTACGTAATGAACGAATTGAATTATAAAAATTTATTCGAAAAACGCACTAAACAAGGCACAACTGAATAGAAATTTAACAGTTGGACTAATTTGATATAAAAATTAAATCTGAAGAAAAATTAGTGACATTTTAAAAATCACATGAAATATTTTTGTTTTTATCAAAAACTAAGAAATCAGAAGGAAGGAAAGTAAGTGTAATTTACTCTTAGTGTTATTATTTAATGGTGGATTTTTTAAAAGTGTACTTAAAGGCTGTCTATTATTTTGTAAAGAGAAAAATATTGAAAAATGTGTACGTTGAGAGATAAAAGTGACATTGAATTTTTTACTGAGATCAAATTATTTTATATTATTATTTTATCCTATTTTATAAGAAATTCATATCATGACTTGTTTAGATCTTCTTAATGGATGTGAACCTTGAACATGAAAGACTCTATTTATCTACATGTTTGATTGCGATTTTGCTCTTTTCTTCATCAAGCATTTCTGAAATAATATCCATAAATTCCATTAATAAATGTAAATCTTTAGCTTTTTCTTCTTCAATCTTGTCTTCTTTACCATCCGATTTCTCAAATTCAACCTTGCTATTCTTTTTCTATATCTCAGTTTTCAATCTCGAAAGTTTTGTATCACTTTAGTTTCAATTAATAAAATAAATAAATAACTGATTTGAAAAAAAAGTAAAACTTATTATTAAAATAACACAAATAATAAAAACAGTCCAAGAAATTCAATTATTCTTATCTCAAACTTTAAATATTCTACTATTACTCAAGAGTCAAGACTCAAGAGTCCAAACAACATAAGTTTATTAAATATTTTTTCATACGAACAAAATATAACAAATTTCTATTAATGAAATGTAAAGAGATACAAATGAAACAAAGTCTAGTTTGGCAACTTAGTTTTAAGTTAAATTTTTTTATTTAAAATCGTTTTAAGTCAAATAAAAAAAAATTTACCTAATGAACTATATAAGTGATTTTAAGTCAAAAAATAATAAACAAATAAAAATTAGCTTAAAATAGTTTTATGTCAGAAAAAAATTATTATAATTTTTCAAAAAAAAATTATCATAATTTTTTAAAATTTTTGTTATATAATTTATATTCAATATAGATCTTATTTGATAGATTTTGACGAATATATTTTTAAAATATAATTTTATAAAAAAACAAATGTGTATAAAAAATTATAATATTTTAAAAAATATTTTTAAAACTATTTTATATAAAAAAAATAAAAAGGCTAAAAGGCTAAAAACTTTTAAATTTTCAAATGAGGCATTTAATTTTTTAAATTTTAAATAAGAAAATCAAAGTTTAAACTATTTGCTAAACGAAGCCAAATCAGTCATAAGAGCAACTCCAACCCATTCTTCACATTTTCATTTTGGAGAACTGTCTGCATTAATTCATGCTCTAAAACCATGCTCTATTCTATATTTGAAAGATTTGGTTTTTACACTTTAAATATAAAATATTAAAATAGAATAGAGAATTATTCTCTAAGGCCTATTTAGGATAGCTTTTAAGCCAATCTTTTTTTGAAAAAAAGTTTGCTTTTAAGTTATTTTATTTGGTTTCAAAAAAACGTTAACTTTTTTTTTCATCTTTTAGTTTAAGAAAAAAGTCAATACATCTTCCAAATATTTTAACTTTTTTTTCAAACAAAATTATTATAATATTGTTACTTAAAAAATTCAATCATACTCATAAAAATAAAAAAAATCGTACCAATATCCTAAACACTACAACTTAAAATCCAAAAATAATGACATTTTAAATATTTTAATAAAAAGAAAAAAAGTAATTACAAAAAATTGTCATAAATAATATAACTTTTTTTATTATTCATCTTTTTATGAAAAAATTAAACATTTTAAAAGTCAAACTTTTTAGACATTCCAAACAGACATTAAATATAGAGAATGCATATTTTATTCATTAAATGAGTAAAATTTTTATTTTTTATATTTGTTTTTAATAAATTTAGTATTATTAGAAAGATATTCACAATACTTTAAAAAAGAGACCACTATTGAATATATTTTAATAATTTTTTTAAAAATAGTAACTTATATATTGAGTTTTAAAGAAAAATAAGTAATGCTAAGAAAATTGAAATGAAAATAGAGTAATGTAATTGGAATTAGCGTGAATAAAATAATTCCTTATAATTACTTTTTAAATAATATAAAAAATATTATTTTAATTATTTTAAATATAGTATTAGGATGATGGCCCCTTTAATACAAAACTGGCGAGAAAGTGAGGCCAAAATAGGTGTTGACTGTGGGCCCTCCATAATCTGACGTGGCTGTCACCTAATTTTTCTGCCAAAATGATATGTTTGGACTAATTTATTTTTTTTAGATTTTTAACTTAATTTTTTTTAAAAAGTTTACTTATTTGGTCTTAATTTGCATTTTTTAATACATATTTTTACATTAACTTTTGTACCCAAAAAGAAAAAAAAATTAAAAAATCAAAAAAACCAACGATAAAAATTAATCCAAACATAAGCGATAAATTTTGGATACTTAGAATTATTAAAATTAAGTTTGTAAAAAGATTAGAGACTTAGCTTGCAAACAAAGTACAAAGATGATACACATGCATTGATGTACATTACATTTGCTGTAAATATTTTAGGGATTGAAGTCAAATAAAGTTGTTCTTAAAAAATAAATGAGATTTCAATAGAACTAAAAATTTATATATGCCAGTTGTTTATATCGATAAAACTTTTATTCAAATTTTTTTCTCTCTTGATGATGACAGTAATTGCTGCCGTGGTGATCTTAGTGTGGTAGGTGTGATAGAAGTGGCGGTGGTGACATTAACAATGACAGTAATAGTGTGGTGGAAGTGGTGACAGTAAATTGGTGGTAATACCGTTGGAGTTATGCGATTTTTCGTCTAAGAAATAAAAATATAATTTTTTGTTAAATTTAACTTTTTTGTTAATAAAAATAGACCAGCATGAATATGTAGTTATTGTTTTTTCAAAAATTAAAAATAACAGGAGCTCTAAATGATATTGGATTTTACTGAGTAAATCTGAAATATTTTATTAAATAGATATAAATAATACATTTTAAAAATTAAACACCACCACCACCAAGACCACCTCTAAACTGATTAATCACACTTCTTACTTTTTTTTAACTTATTTGTTTTTTAGGATTTTTTTTGTTTCAAGTTAAATTTTATTATTTTTAGATGCTTTTTACCAAAGAAAACTGAAAAAAATAACAAAAAAAAAAAAAATTCAAAAGAATAAGTCAAATTTATTTTGTATTTTTAAAAACTTTTAATAGATATTTATAAAATTTTAAGTTTACCCTTTTTTGGTTATCTTCGTCAAAATAAATTGAAGAAGTAAAAGCTATAACTGAAATATAAATACATTCAAAAAAATAAAAAAATAAGTAAAATTAGCCATTTTACCCCAAACATATTGAGATGCTAAATTCACGCACTTTCTTACTTAATACACTCACGTCTGGCATTAAATATTTGTACACAATATATGAATCTATATTGCAAAATATAATATATATTTTGATGTGACATTTATTTTTTAATTTAATAAACAATAATTGAGATTGTTTCAAATATATATATATATATATATATATATAATAAATTAAGGGTTGATATTGTTTCCTCTCTCACTATTTCTCCTCTACAAACTCAAATCTTTCTGCCTTCTCTCTTTTGCTTGTGATGTCCTTTTTATTTATTTATTTATATTCTCATTTAAAATTAATTCAAGCAAACCCAACACTTCTACTTCTCTCTTTTACTAAGTGAAAATTTTAACTTTTAATATATGTATATATACCGCTTAAAATATATAATTAATTTAATATAATTTAGGAGTTTTACCACAAAAATTTATAATGTTATTATTCTTAATTATTTAAAAATTATTTAGTAAATAAAATTAATTTTATGATTTAATTATGTTTAAAATACTTTTAGGCATAAATAATTACTACATTTGTACATTCAGGTGTATTAAGCAATAAAGTGTGTTCATTTAAAAGGTTGCGTATAGATGAAGTAATTTAATTTGGATCAATTTATATATTTATCCCTATAAAAATAGTTGATTTATGTGTTATGTTTTTTAAATCCACATTCAATCCGATTATAATAAATGTTAGTTACGTGCTATATTTATATATATTTAGTAGTGATCGACTTCTATAATTTATAAAGAATAAACTAGAGAACTTATAAATAATTTTAATTGCTTTTGTTATCTATTATGGATTTCTTTTCAAAATTATATATCTTGTAAACTTTGTTGTTAATTTTTCAGTCTTGCTAACTATAGCTCATTGGACAATAGATAATAACAAAAAAAAAGTTAAAATTTGAATTGCGAGATTTTAAACTTTTACATATCATTATCCATCACCAATTGAATGGTAATTAATATTCTCTTTAATTTTTTATTATGTTTAGTGACTAATCTAAAAACTTGAATAGTTGGGTCCTTCATAAACTTAGGCCGGTCTCAAAATAGTGATTTATTTGTATTAATTTATTCATAAAATCAAAGGTAAATTAATCATTTTTGTTTGGATTAAAAGTTAATTTGTTGCATATTTTGATTGCTGATTTAAAATAAATTGACTTATTTGTTTTTTTTGTTCTAATTGACTATTATACCATCAAATATTATTGTGTCATAATTTTTGATTTGGGAAATAACATTTCATATTGAGGAGTGTTCTGTCATTTTGGTCACCCATAAGTTTTTAAAGATTTTGATCCCATCATGATACTAAGCAACTTATGGTGCTTAGCCAGTTAGACAATTAGCTTATTAATTTAGGAGTTATTATTATGCCATAATTTCTGATTTGGAGAATACATTTCATATTGAGGATTGTTATTTTGATTTTGCTCACTTATAAAACTTTAAAGATTTTGTGCCCACAAAACATAATAAGTTGGTTGTATTTTTTGGTTTAAGCTAATTTTTATCTCAAACATTGATTGCATATTTAATGACACATAAATTACTAAGCTATTGTCATTGAAACATCACTAGGCATTAATTTTATTTACTTTTATAAAATAATAACTTCTATGTCAAACAATACTTAATTATATTGATTTGAAGAAAAATTATCCAGTGTTGCTTGGAGTTAACTATAATTTTTTAATAGTATTAATTATATACGAATAAAAAGTAAAATATTACCATAACAATCATTTTTTTCTTAATGGGTCAATTGACCTCGTGATTACAAGTGTCGTCTTAATTGTTATTATTATTATTATTATTATTATTATTAAGTTTCTTATCAGTTGTGTTAAGTGTTATTATTTTTTTAAAAGGATTTTTAACAAATTTATTCCTTTATCTATTCAAAATATATTTATTAATTGAATCTATTTAATTTCTAAACAAAATAATTTAAATTTATTAGATCAAATCACTTACAAATGTTGGTCCCATTTGGGATATTTGCTTTCTTATTTTTTTATTTTTTATTTTTATTTTTAATAATTTTTTTTAAAATTCTAATCACAATTGTTATTTATGAATTTCTCTCCTCCCGAAAAATTGAATAAGTAAAAAAAGTAATAAAAAGATTAAAAAAAGTAAAATAAAAATAAAAATAAATAAAAATAAACTAATAAATCATATTTATGTTGTTTTTTTTAATAATTTTTTTTATCACTTGATCAAATTGTATTTTTTTCGATTCTTCTCATCAAGACATCAAGCAAACTAAAAACGTAAAAACAATATGTCAAAAAATAAAATATACTCAAAAAATAAAAATAAATCAAATTCTCCATTGTTAGCCAAACAATTTGTCTTGATAGATAAAAAAATTACTTGCACGAAGTAAGCACACAAGCAATAGTATCCGAATAAAACAATTTCTATTTTTTGGTCTCCTAGCATAATAACTACTTTGGTTATTTGGTTTTAATATATTCAAATTGGTTTGTTCAAAGATTAAATACATTTAATCAAAAAATTATATACAAATGAATATATTTTAAATGGTTATAAGGAGAAATGCATTAAAATTTCTAATTATTTTACATGGGCCCAATATTTGTTTGTAATTTAGCTTAATAGATTCAAATTTAATTAGATTAGGGACGAAATAGATTCAAGTAAATAGACTCCGGGACCAAATTAACAAATTTTGAATAGTTAAGAAGACAAATGCGTTAAAAATCCTTTTTTAAAACTATGATATGATTTTATTTTTAATTTTTTTTTCAGAAAATAATTCTACACTTTTAATTCATATGATTGAAAAAACAGAGTAAATTGCTGTAGTGGGATGATAATCTCCCCAAATATAATGCATACAAGAGAGAAGGGGAGAGGGAGAGAGAGGAATTTGGGGAAGGGAATGAGGGGAGGAGGGAGGAGATCAATCTTGATTGGATTTTCGTTAGTTATGCTATTGGGCATCGCTGTTTACTTCATCCTTTGGGTTATCGATTACAGAATTTCTTCCGACGAAGCTGAATTGTTGAGGTGGGTTCGAACTTTTCCCTTCGTTTCTCGCACTTTCTCGCACTTACCCTTGGTGGTTGCTACTTTCTCAGGCTCTTAGTACCAAGTAATTTAACTTTTCATTACTTGGTACTATAAAATTTGAGCATCCGCTGTGTTGATTCTTATAGAAAAGATATTCTAGTTGACTCTTGCCAATTTCGTGAACCAAAGAAGCGGAATATATATTCAATGAAGAACCCTAATCACGTTTCAATTAGGAATCCATCAATTTCAGGATCTAGGGGCACTTTCCTCTTCATCTCCTGTTGTGTTGTTTTCTTGTTAAATTTAGTCTGGTAATTGATAGTTGTGTGACTTCACAATGACAAATGGTTCTTGATGTGTATAGTTATAGGCTTGATCTCTTGTTCAATTAACCACCACGTTTGTGAAATGAGTTCTGACATATGAACACCCATGGGACATAGATTTGGACACACACTGCTCATATTGTGTGGGTCCTACACAATTGTGGGACCCACTCCACGTGAGAAGGGTTTGCCTGTTTCTGTGTGTGCACCTAGCATTTTTTTTTTGAGTTGAATTGCAACACAAAAGGGATATTTTCCATATTGTGCTGCCAGCTCATTTGTAAAAGATTACTTATTATGAGCTTGGCTAGTGATCTTGTGTCTCAGAAGCTCAATATTGCTCATGCATTGGAATCCATTGAATCATGTGATAATATCAAGATATGAGAATCTCGAGATAGAAATATCCCATGCCCTTTGTAGTAGTTCAAGTCTAAATGTTTTCTTTTTTCTTTCCTTTTTATTTCCTTGAATTACTTCACTTCAAATTACGTGAATTTTGAGACAAAAGTGATCCAGTTCATTCCAAATGTTGTGGGCAGATTTTAAAGCAGTTCCATTTGGCTTCTCTCTCTCTCTCTCTCTCTCTCTCTCTCTCTCTCTCTCCCCCGCGAGTGTTTTCATAATGGTTACAAATCGCATTCTTTTCTTCGATCTGTTTGAATTCAAGTTTTTCATGTGGCACCAAATATGTTTGTTATTTGTGTTTTTTAGTATACTATTGAGGTCTACTTCATGCTTTCCAGAAATAAGTGCTGTTTCTGTTTGTTGACTTCTTGTAGAAGGCAGTTCGACCTTGCTAACAGAGAGGCAATGGATGAATCTGCAGAGTGGAGACTGAAATATGATGTGGAGGTTGAGAGGGCTAGCAAGTGTGCTGAGGAACTAATTGTGGTAAGCACATTCCATGGGCAGCTCTTCAGTTGCATTATCATGATTATTACCAGGATCATGTGATATTGAAGCATAAGAAACTTTCTATAATATATTTCTTTCATTTTGGATGCATACTGATTGATGAGATTTTTCTTAAGTTCCTCCCTTCCTTGTCATATCAATTGAATTTGAGCAGCTCTGGAGGGGAAAAGGTCCTTTTTTATTTTCTCCCATTGAATGGCAATTAATCTGTCTCAAGTTTTGTCTCAACATGCATTATTGAATAGATTTCACTTGTCTGCAAGAAGAGTAATATTTAATTGAATTCTACTTGGCTGCAAAAAGCGTAAAGTGGTTGCATGAGTATATCTACTTGTTGATTGCAACAAGCAATGGTTGGTTTTCGGTGTTTGTCTTGAATGAGGAGAAGTATAATCTCGTTTCACTAATAGATGTTTTTGATTTCATGCGCAAATCAGTACATTCACCTCATTTTGGTACCTCGGTGTCCCTAAAGGATTTCACTCTATTTCCTAGTATTGATAATGCAACACTTTAAATGAGTATCTAGCTAATTTCTCCCACTTTATGTTGAACTACGTATCACAGATACGAACACGGCACAATCGCAACGACAAGGCGATTTCTAGAAAAGTGCAGAACACGACACTCTTGAGACGAATTAAAGATATGCTTCTCTGTAGTTATTATGTCGTATGCATGAATATTTATTCAAATATAAACATATTTGTCCTACATTGCTTAAACATCAGTATATCATTCACATGTAACAATTGTATTCAATAAAAACCATAAAATAAATTATACATCATTCAAAAAATGTATGATCAGTCATCAGTCCATGCATCGTATATGGCATGCATTATCTAAACACAAAATTCCAAAAATTAAAAAGTCTAATGAACTAGGGATCTATAAGTAGAGTTATATATTTTTATTTTATCATTTTATTTCAAACTTTTAATTCATTTCATCCGTGTCCAATTGAGACGCGTGTTGTCCCAAATGTTCGAAAAATATCCACCTTTAAAATGGATAAAAATAATGAGACACATTTGGATGAGTATTTGACAGGCATTGGGGAGTGTTCTATTATGACATACCACCTTCTTAGATCGTGCTTCATAGATTTTGAACAATTATTAAAGCTCATATAAGCTGGCATTGACTTGTAACAATAACTAGAATAGTAAAATAAAATCAGAGCACATTGTGTACAGGCAGAATTGATTTATGCTGTTAGTGAATTCCCTTTGGAATAAATTTTCAAATAAGAATGAAAAGATTTACAATTAAAGCTTAAAATTCAAAGCTCTCTCTCTCTCTCTTGTGCACACTACCTTTTTACTCGGGCAGACAAATTGATTTGAATTTTGATTATTTTGCTATTCATAGTACTGTAATTTGGTTTAAGTTGCTCCCATTTCGCTCGTTGATACTTAGGAATGGCTTTTGCATGCCCGAGAACATAAATTGATTGATTTCATGAGACATTGTTCTAGGCTTCTAATACTTGTCAATAACATTGTATACATCCTAAGACAAAGATTGTCTTCAATATTCTCAATATATATGGTCAGTGAACTGTATATTATTTCATATATAACATGTGATTTACAAATATATAGGATGATTGTTAAGGCTACTACAAAGCCCATGGATGGCCTCTCCTAACAATTTTATTATCAAGATAGCCAATCTGGCTTCACCATGGAAGTCTTCTTTTCCCAAGAACTTCTAATCTTAGTTACTGGATAATTCTATTTCTAAACAAACTACAATTCCCCTTATCACATTCCCACCTTGTAGATTGGTATTTGATCATTCTCCAATCCCCTGCTTTCATAAGGATTTGGAAATTACTAGATTTACTCTACACTTCATAGAATCCAAGAATAACATTATGGTTCACGGACAAACTTTTTTCTATTAAATTTCTGCTATGTATTTACTAATAATTTTTAGCCTGTGTTTGGACTAACTTTTTTTAGTGGCTTTTAAGTTTTTTGGTTTTTTTTTATAAAAAAGTAGATGTCAAATCATGACTTTTTTGTGAGACAAAAAAGCCAAAAATCCAAGCTTAAGCCAAACCAAGTGTCTTTTTTTTGTGAAAAAAGCCAAAAGGCTTGGCTTTTAAGCCAGGCCAAACACAGGCCTAGTCTTTTCTAGCCAATAGTGTTCCTTGCGGTAGTGGATGCTTAAAAGGCTTAAATTATTAAGCTTGGTATATTAGAAGTCATATTATTAGGGAAGTTTAATCTTTGTAAAATTAAGTTCTCTCTAGAAGGAATAACATAATTGGATAATTTTATGCTAGCTTTATTAGTGAAGATCATGATGATTGTGGTGTTATCTTCCTTTATTTCAGCATCTTGTATGGATCTATTTAATAGGGTTTTCTATCCATAGTGACATGAAGTGGGAGAGAGACAAGGGTGGAAGAGCAAGGACACACAAAAAAGTCTAAGGTTGAGAACACCTATGAGAGTGTTGGTATACTCTATGTACATGTAAATATGTTTTAAACTTTTTTTAAACTTAGTGCTAGTATATACGTTAAATATGAATAAATATTGGAGATTGATATCAATTTCAAATTGTTTTTCTACTAATATAAATAAATATTATGTTACTAAGATGTACTCTAATAAATTTGAGTTCATTTTTTTTTTCTCTACAATTTGATTTCTACTAGAGATACTATAATCAATTTGAGTTCATTTTTTTCTATTATTTGAATGCTACTAGAGATTTCCTATTACAAGAAAGAACATCGCTTCCAATTGGGATGGAGCTTCTCAAACATATGAGTAGCAAAACAACCGAACAAAATCTTGATGGTAGTGATGTTCTAATTAGATTCTCTCTCTAAATCATGAAATTAAGATTCTAGGAGGTTTCTGCAGCTGACTTTCTATCAAAAGAATACAGAGTTTTGGGCCTTCTACACACTTTTATCCTTTATTTGTATTATGCCTTTCCTTTCAAACTATGATGCTCATACTTTGTTATTTGATTAATTGATGACTGTCTCAGAGGTTGGGGATTTGGAGTATCTATACATTTTCTTTTACGGTTTGGATGGCCAAAGAGGATGAGGATGAGATGAAATGGCACCTTTCAAATTAATGTAGCATTTCGGGGTTAAACCATGCATTAAGTTGCTATATGATGGTCCTTAAGGAAGTATTAGCAACCAAACGACTTGCCATGTGGCTGCCTTGTGCAATATGTGTTGTACTTGGATGGAAAGGAGATACCAATGTCTATTGAAGGTGTGGAGGTACCAATTCATATGTTGAGGAGCTATAGCTTTAGTTTCTGGGTGACGGCTGGTTCATGATCGGCTTGAGGCTCTAGCCTTCGTAATATTTATACACCTTTGGGTATTGGGTTTGCACCTATTTTGTACCCTTGTTGAATTTACTCCTTTCATGGTGCAAACTGAAAACTTCCCCTTGTGGAAGTTTTCCTCTTGCTTTAAGTTGATATGTGTCCTATCTCAGGAATTGATTCTCCTTTGACAGATGAAGAATTCTTTTGAGAAGAAGCCAGAGGATGCTGCTAGCATTAACAAGAAACTGGAAATGCTACAAAAGGTAGTTGTCTAGAACCAGTGTTTTAGGGTTCCTTTGGTATTGATGTTAACTTTGGCTTCATTGTTACCGAGGCGTTATTTTATCTCATTGGTCATGGATAAATATCAAGGGAATCAAACAACCATCTAGTAGTAATTTTCCTCACAGATCCATGCTGATTACACTAAACTTTTGCAATTTCCAGGAGAATACGGGCTTGGTTGAACGGGTTGAGTCGTTGAAACAAGAGCTTGAAGCCGAGAAGTTGAAGTGCAATGCACAATAGATGCAGCTGTTGTTTGAAGTAGTAACATTTGGGAATCAACTTATAATCTTCATAACCTGAATGATTTTGATGACTTGCCAGATTTGGATTGGCAGATTGGTTCGTGAAATGATTACACATCTGAAGCAGGATTTTTAGTTGGCCTAGTTTGTGGATTCTTGGCCAGTTTGAGCATAAAAAAATAGATCTTGGAGTGAGATACATGTATTAATGTTTCTGTACTATTCTTCAGCCCAGAGGCATGTGCAAGGAATGGGAACTTTGTTGTACTGTTAGGAATCCATAGATATCCACTTTTTTTTTTCTTTTTGGTTCTTTCTTTGGGTTCTGCTGCTTCTGTATGATATTGTGAAAATGTGAGCTCCTCCAGAGAGATGATAACATGAATAACGTTTGAAAAAGGAAGAAATAAAAAGGAAAGACAACTGTTCTTCTATTTTGAAGATTTCAATTTTTTGAATGCCTTTTTTTTAACAGAAAAACATTTGACTGTTTATGCCAAAAGGGATGACTTAATTTTTTTTTTATAGATTTTCTTGCAAAAGAAATTTCTCAAGAAAAAAGAAAAGAAAAAGTATCTCAGCCTGTCCAATTCTGAATTTTTATAAAGTTCATCTCTCATTATGTGAGAGGATTAATAGTAATTTCGATTGTTAGTATAAACTATTATAGATGTGACGAATAGCGTAACTTATTATATATCAAATAGTGTTTTGAAGGATGTAATTTTGGCTCGAACCGGTCGTGCCTCGGGCCAGCCAAACCTGGTCTTGGCCGGTAAATTCTTGCAAAAAGTTCGGGCTGGGCCAGCTTTTGGAGGAAGGGATCGGCCTAGGAACAGGAGTATAGGGTTCGGACTCAATACTCGAGCTTTGAGCCAGGCCTTGGGCGGGCTTTTTATTTTTTTGTTAATTTTTTATTTTTTGAGTTGTTGCATAAAACTATTAATTGTCAAATTTATACTTTATAGTTTATTATAAATTTATTTATTAGTTTATTATTTTATTATAAATTTACAAATTTATAAGTTTGTTAGTTTGTTAATTACTTAGTTTATAAATGATAAGTTTATAGTCTAATATTGGTTTATTATATAGGTTTATAAGTTTATAGTTTAATATTAGTTTATTAGTTTATCAGTAGTTTATTAGTTTGTTATTTTATTATTATTTATTAGTTTATTATATAAGTTTATTAGTTCATAAAGTTATATTTTATTATAAATTTTTTAGTTTATTATAAATTTATAAATTAGTTTACTTATTATATATTAATATTAATTTATAAATTATGTTATAAATTAATATTTATAATGCATAAATATAATAAGTGAACACTTTAAGTAATTAAATGCAATATAAATTTTATTATTCAAAATTCAAAAGTATCTAATTATATAAATATTATATTTTAAACTTTATAAAATGAGAGGGCCAAACGGGCGGGCCTCAGGCAGGCCCACAAGCTTAGGAGGCCAGGCCCAGGCCCAAAGAAAGGGTATGCGGGCGAGGGTCAAGCTCGGGCTTCTTGCAGGCCGGGTCTGGCCTGCACAGTCACAAGTCTCGGACCATTATTACAGCCCAACTTTTCTTGTATATTTTTAGGCCAAATTTATCATTTTCCTATTTCCGTGTTAGGATAGAGCTAGCTTTATAAAAATGTTTTGTTATGCAAGCCAACTTGTAAGTAGAATAGCATCAGCGATAATGAGAAGATACTACCAAAATATAAAAATTAGATGTCATACACTAAATATGGGGAAAAAAATAAGGGAGCTAATTATCTTGGGATTTGGGAGAATTTGGCAAATAAAAAGTATGGAAAAGAAGTAAAAGAAGAAAAATACTGGTCGCGTGTTCATCCTCCCCACCATGATTGTATCAGATCAGCAAGGTCCAACATCATGTAAAACCACAGTCATACCACGCAAATCACACATTTTAGGATTTTCGCTTTAGTGTATGATTGCTCCTTCTTTCTATCTCTTGCTCTTTTTAGATGGGTAAGTTAGACTAACCACTCCTTAAGTTGGCCTTTAATGCACTCGCTTCCACTACAGTGGAGGATAGTACTCTACTCTTCCTAATTTGACCAGTTATGTAATAGATTCACCGTGACAATAAGAACTGTTAGTCAGGTGATTGGCATTGACAATGTCATGCTTCTTGAATTCCTAGTTTACCATTTGTGAAAGAATCAACTCATCAAATTTTAAGAAAATGAACACCCTTAGTTCTAATTGCAATGTGCTAGGCAAGTTCATCACCTTTTGCTTCCTTTTTTGTTTCTTTCTCTGTGTAAAACCACCCATTAACTAAACCACCCTCAACCATTAGGCCCAACAAAGCACACTCCCCTGCTACTATCATCTCTCCATCCTCACCATCTAAACCCCATTTTCACATGCTTATACCAAAAAAACCAACCCAACATATACACTCCCGCCTCTCCCTATCAACTAGAACCACACCAAACTGCCATCTTCACCGACCCAGTTGCACCAGGAAAAAGAATAAAAGAAACTGCGTGAGCACGCTATGTGTGAGAGAGATGGTGTAAAGCAAAATCTCACATCGAAAAACAAAAATAATGTGCAATAAATAAGCGTGAGGATACTCTCACCCTAATAATTAACTTTTAGGATTAAGTTCTACCCAACACCGTGTAGCAAGTCTACCATTTTAAAGAAATGAGAGTTTGTATGACCCCTAAGGTTTATCTATTAAGGAATGACCATTCTTCCTCCTTCATGCCTTCTGATTTCTCTCCCCCGAAGGGTAGATATAGATTCTTCTGGTACAAAAAGTCTTCAATCTACACCTTCCAAAATCCGAAGTCTACATTGGTAAACCTCTCAATCTTGACCTTCCTGTCTTCCACTACCATTGCTTTCACGCAACAAATCCAAAACTCTGATACCACTAGTTGGGGCTATGAACGAACTCCCAACAGGATCTTGAGATAAATGATCGCGTACAAAACAAAGAAAAAGCACGAGAATCAATCACACACAAGAAGCATAAGCTGTACATGGTTCAGCAAGAGTGCCTACGTTCACGAATACTGCAAGTTTTCACTATAGGAGGCAAAGATTACAGAGTACGATAGTTTTTTGTTTCTAAGCTATTTTCATGCCTCTAGGAGACTTTTTAGAAATTCATACGATGAATACAATAACAAACGACATAAGAAACTCTAGGTTAAAAAACGTATTAACACAGCGACTCTCAAGCGCCCGACGACCGCCTAGCGAGCGCCATATATTGGAAACCTCAGGATAGTCTAGCGCTCAAGCACTTTACTAGCACCCTATTCTGGACTACCACCACTCTAGCGCCCAACGAGCGTCTCACTAACACTGACTTCTAGAGTACCGGCGCTCGAGCGTCCACCTAGCGCTTTGCTAGTGCCGGCTTCTGGAATTCTGTACTCTGGTGCTTATTAGACTCCACGCATTCCAACATAAATTTATATATTGAAAAATATAAGATAAACCCGATTAACCCTAGAGGGGGGTGAATAAGTTAATCCACGGACAAATTAAAAATTAACAAGATTATTTTGCATTTGTAAATAAATAATCAATATCTATGAATAATAAACACAAGATATAACGTGGGAACCTTTGAGAAAAACTTCGGGATAAAAACCACGACACCAATACAAAAAGCTCTTTTCACTATGAATCAAAAAGGTACAAGCTAAAATAATAAAGGATTTACACCTGTTACCCAACGACGACCTATCTTTATAGCTTGTGATAGCTGCCCCGAGCTCCTTTGAGATTCCACAGATCAAAACTGCTTCAACTCCACGATCCAAATAGCTCAACGGCTATTTTTTGATCCGAGCAAGTCTTAAGTGTGAATGAATGACCAAAATATATAATAAAATAAAATTTGAGAGAGTAGCACAATCTAAGTGGTGTGTGTGCACTTTAGAAAGATCTAAGGCTCTTAAATTGGTGCAAGAGTGTAGACAAATGTTTGACAAAGTATAGGGAAGATAGTGTGTGCCAAACTGTCACTCCTAGCTCTCTCAGAAATTTTTGGTAGTTTTAAAAACGAGATGCCAAAAGCTTATATACCATGCACAAAGAAGGCAAGAAAAACGTCTCAGGGCACTTGAGCGCCTTGCAGCGCGCCGCGGGCGCCTAGCGAACGCCATAAATGGAACTAGGTTAGGGTTTATGCAAAGGCGATCAAGCGCTAACTCAAGCGCCTGATGAAGCGCTAGAGCGCTTGGCAAGCGCTTAAGAGCGCTCGGCAAGCGCTTAAGAGCGCTCAAGCGCTACAACAGCGCTTAACGACTGGAGCAATCTAGAAAGCCAAGGGCCAAACCACAAGGAGCCAGTGCTCGAGCGCCCAACAGGCGCCTAGCGAGTGCAAGACCAGCGCTCGCCACCCAATAAGCGCCTAGCAAGCGGAGGCTACTGGAATTGGGGTATCAACCCAGCGCTCGAGCGCCTAACGAGCGCCTCTCGAGTGCTGAGAGGGCAGAGAAGGAAATGCAGAAAAACGAGAGGCGTGCAACAAAACAATGGTCCTAAAAGCGTCCTAACCCAAACCAAGATACAGACACTAGGTGGTTTTGTCGAAAAACCGAAAAAGCATGCCAATTACATTTACAATCTCCCCCTTTGGCATTTCCGAGACAAAACCCCAAACAAACAAAAAGTTACAGGGAAAGAAAATAAAGACATCCTAAACTAATCACTGAGGCAGACGGTCAAGACCAGAAGATGAGGACGCTTTCAATCCCTGATACACATAGTGTTAGACAACAAATATACATAAATTGCATATGCAGATAAAAGAACAAGAATCACATGAATGAGACTAGCATTAGATTGTAACATTTGCATATATCCCATCAAAATGAAATTGATATAATATGAGTAACATTTGCATACATCCCATCAAAATGAAACTGATATATCATGAGTTTTGTTACACAGATGTATACAACCAAAAAATATGAGTCAAGCCCCCCAAAAAAAAACATGTGTAGAAACCCCAAGACCAAAAGATAAAAACAAAGGAATCTAACGAACTCCCCCTATCCCCTATATACATCTTCTCCCCCTTTTTGTCCTGGAAAACTATGCACCAGAGGGACCAACAACAGGAGGATCGCCACCATCGTCGTCGTTATGAGCAGGACTCGGGTAATCATCCTCAATGCGCCGATGGAGTTGCTGCACCTGGATCTGGAGAGATGCAACATGGGAGCCGAGGTCGGTCATCCGCTGCTGAAGGAGATCATGACCGGAGGCAAACTGGCCGCGAAGGAGCTCCTGGCCAGAATAGAGATCCCGCATACTAGCGTCGAGAGAGTTGAAGCGGGTATCGAACATCTCAAGATGGCTCAGAATGGTGATGTAAGCATCACCACTGGAGGAGGGACCAAAGGATGAAGAGGGTTTAAAGGATGAGGAGGGACCAGGCTCGGAGGGACCTGGTGAAGCAGGAAAAGACGGAGGAGGAACCGGAGGGGCAGCAGAAACAGCCTAAGCTGGAGGCACAAAAATGCTCGGAAAGATAGGCTGAATGGGGGGAAACTCGGGATCCGGACGAAAATGGACAGGAAGGACGTCCGGATCAGCCGAGATATGAGCATTACTCAGGTTCTCCGACTGAGCAGAAAAATCGCCTTTCAAAAAGACTGAAGGCTCGGAAGGAAAGGTGGGAATAGAACGGGCATTGCACAAACGGGTGATGAGAGAGCAAAAAGAAAAACCCGCAGTGCCCTTAGGCTGGTGGGCATAATTGGCGATCTGAACCCAGATACGCCGGGGAAGGTCATAAGAGAAGCCACGCTCAATAGCGTACAGAAGCTCAGCCCGGACGGGCAGGATGTCAGAGGTATGGCCGGTATGATCAATAATCAAGGCAACTATTTTGTTGAGCGCCCGATATGGAGGGGTGAGGTGGGCCTGTTTTAGGGTAGGTTTGTAGCAGTGGGCCCCACCGGTGAGCTCACGGGTGACCTCATGACGGATCGGGGTGACAGCCTCATCGAAAGAAAATTGGGGGTTCGGAACAAACGAAGCCCCCAACAAGGTCGCAATATCTTCAGCAGTGAGGATAAACTGCCGACCCCATATCCATGAAATCAAGGTAAAAGTCTCAAAAGAGATGTCAGATGTGTTGGCATAGAATTCCCGAACCATCTCGGGAAAGACAACCCCGTGACCCTGGCAAGCGCAATTCCAGCACGCGCAGTGAACTAGGCAGCGAGGCCGTTATCCACAAAGGTGTGGATATGAACAGTCCGCTCCACCAGCACACCCCGATTGGCTAGAGCAGCGTATTGTTTTTTAGCCCGGGCGGAGATGAATGGTTCGTACCCGAGACAGCTCGAGCGTTTCCACCCTCGGGACTTAGTCCCAAAAGGCTCGCCGGCCAGAAAGAATACAAGGCCAACACAGCATACAAAGAAGCAGCACGCAAGAAATGCATAGGAGGGAGAGGAGAGAGAAAAGAAAAAAGGTGAAGAGACAGAGGAACACCCATTAGAGTGAGCAAAGAAGACGGAGACTCGCCGAAAAATTTCGCCGCAAAGTCAAAGGTCGCCAGAAAACTTCGCCGGAGAGGTCGCCGGAAAAGACAGGGTCGCCGGAAAAAATTGCTAGAGAGAGAAAAAAAGGAGTGAAAGAAGTGAGCTGGAGGAGGCCCCACCCTATATATAGGTGCCAGAGAACCGGCGCGCATTAGCGCCTAAGCACTCGAGCGCCCAACGAGCGCATGTTAGCGCATTGGCGCTTGAGCGCCCAAGATCGCTCGAGCGCCCAGCGAGCGCAAGCCACTGTTTGAAAAACAGCTTCCCCAAGCAACACCCCAAAACAACAAAAAAAAATCAAGCAGGCATTCATACAAGCATACAAGATCACACAGTGAAAAAATATATATGAAAATATATGTGAAGGCACACAAGATAATCCAAGAAACTTGCAAGATAAGCCAGTAATGATATGAGATCTGTGAACCAAGGCTAACATTAGCTAAATATCTTCGCATGAATTAGAATACGAAATCAAGCTCAGGCTAACTAAGCATGGAGTAACAGGCGCAAAAAGCAATTACAAAACCAATGCAATAAACGTGTACATCGGGACACCCGGATAAATAGGAGCACGAGACTTGAAGAGAAATAAGGAAAGACAAAATCCAAAGACCAAAATACCACAACCGACAAGAAGACATTTAAGTCAAACCGCCTAGAATTTGGACCTTGAGTCTTACGCACAAACCTCAGTCAAGAAGAGAGATAAGGTCAGGCACACAGCCAAAGTGATTTCAATAATTTTATTTATTTTTATGTGACAAGAAGGAGAAGGTGAAGATAATCCTTTCAGAATACGGTATCACCCAGAGGAGATAAACACAATC